>KK119602.1:263534-346454 GCA_000611955.2 Stegodyphus mimosarum | reverse complement strand
ATACAAAAATATGCAAGTGACATAGTCGTCATTCTTCATGCTACCGTGATAATTTATTAAATATGCTAAAATGAATTTTATGAGCATTTAAAAACCAAGTTTGCTTAATTGTAGATATTTCTTTCTTTAATTCACTAAAGAACAATATTTCGGTACAGTAAAATTGTTGCGTAAAATAAATAAATAAAAGAGAGTAGGTTTCTCTTTTGTGAAATTTGCAAAAATTGTGTATAATATGAAATGAAAGAACTGTATCAAAGAGTCAAGATTTAATGCAAAACTATAGAAATGGAGAAACACTCTATACGATAATTGGGATATGCTGAATCGGAAAGGCTTATGCTGAATTTCAATTCAGAACTAAGGATTATTTTATTAATTTACAGTTTAAATACAGATGGGGGTGATGAAGGTATGAACTTAACTGTTGAACGGAATAATGCTACTCTTCTAAGAAGTTACATTAAGAGTTCGGTTCTTAAATTGGAATATCTCTTTATTACACTTTGAAATTGCTACTGAAAAAATTATAAATGACATTATTAAACTGATACCTTTATGTGTATATATGCAAATCTATGCTATAAAAATAAAAGGACGATAAAGTTTTAAATGCGATTTTTAAATATTCATAAAGGTGAATTTTATTTCTGTTAGGTAGGCACTGAAATGTTCATATTCCAAACAGACTTAAAAATTTAAAAAGTGATTTTAAAAATACTGCTTAATTTGAAAATATATGAAATAGTTGGAAATAATTTATCTCCCTCTCTGCCTTTTGATAACAAGAGTTGAAATCTTAAGAAAATAGTCACTCTTTTGATGTTTTCTAGTTCAGTTCCTGACTACAAATTAACAACAGGTTCGTTTACTTGAAATGTATAGGTTCGTAGGACTTTCGAAGCTAATACTTTAAGCTTGACCACAGTCTGATTTCACTACTGTTTAAGTTTCAATGAATAACCTTGAGGTACTTTATTGTCACTTTCGGGTAAAATGAAGTTTTACTAAGAAGAGTAGATTCCGTGAAGATTGTTTTAGAAGAATGAAAACACATGTACGCAGAAACTGCTAAGAAATTAGAATATTTTATCGATCAGGAGCTGACCGTCGTGAAATGTGTCAGCAGGATCTCAAATAAAAATTTAATAGATTTGTAAAATTAATGAAAATTCTATGAGAAAACTGAATAATCTAGTAGTTTTGAGTCGTAGACAGTTTTTGCTGCACAAGATATTACAGAATGGATGATTATATAAATCTGATTTTCTGACCAATCAATGTCTGAAGGTAAAAAGAAGTTTAAAGGAGACTAATGAGGTACATTCATGCGAAGTAGGCTCAGTAGGCAGCCAGACCACAATGGTTTATTCCCTAAGACCTATTGAGGAACTATACATTGTGTGTGTGGTATAGAGAAACAGAAAAACCAATATCTTTAAACTATCTGAGGAAAATACGACTCTTTCATACTAAGCTAATTTCCAAATGTAAGTTTATTGCTGCATATCATAATGCTAAAATTATGAAACAATCGAGGAAAATAAAATTAATGCCCTTCTATTGTTAAATAATAGCTTGGAAATGAATCGCGTACCGAATACGTAGTTGACAGTAAAGAAGTTACATTGTCAAAAAATAGCAATAATAATAATAAATTAAATAAACAACAAAATATATTTGGGATGATCTCTATGCTTATTCAAAGCTGGAGAACCCTAGATTAAGCGCGTCGGTGGCAGGTGTCTCCAGTGACATTTGTCGCAAATTTGCGACCCTTTGTGTTGGATTTTTGGAGTCACGCCTTTCAGCAGCTGAACGTTCATTGTTGGTGCTTCTTGTGGCGGCAATGGCATAAAAATTGATTTTCCTTATTCTAGATATATTTCAATAGGTGTGTGATACCTGTGACTCACGCGTTTAATTGTGCAATACAAACGTAGTACCTATCGCAGCGTTAAATAATAGGAGGAAAATGCGAAGTCTTAGTTTATGTTATTCCAAACAAACTTGATAGACATAAAAAAACAAAGAAATGCGAAACATTAATTAGAATGTTAATAAATATTATTTGGTAACAAGGCACAAATAAAAAGGTTTTAAAAATTCCTTTTAAGCAAAATACGAATCTCTGAGAAACTAATATCTAAAACATATCGCACTTCTAAACATGCATATGACATTTTGTACATGTTTTCTATAGAAGTAAATGTATTGTAGTTTTAGCACTATCAGCTAAAATTTAAATATTTCAATGAAACTATATATAGCACTTCTCCAAATATAAATTTGCGAAATATTTTTTCTTCATAAAATTTCAATTTTCTTCTCAAAATATAAATTTGAGTCATTTTTTCCCATTACCAAGCATGCATTATATTTGTTGTTCGTCAAACATGAGTTTTTTTAACTAGCTTCTGTGATATTTTGCTCGTATACTTTAAACTAATTTCTTTAGCGGTATTAGTTTCCAGTTTAAATCGAAATTAAATCAGATTTTATAAAGTATGAACAACTGAAATCAGCGAAAAAGAAAGAAACCAATGCAGCATTAAAAAGGTTTTAAGTAAAGAAAAACTCCCTTCTTTAAAAAAGTTCGCATCTTCCAATATTCCATACAACCTTTAAATTAACTGTTTATCAGCGGCTGATAATGAAATCAGTTTCTGGTAATATATCAGTAGCAAATGACAGATACTAATGTCTACAAAAAGGGTAGCAAACGTTTGAAATAAGCTTCTTTTACCTGATGAGTTTAGATCACAATAATTTCTTACTTAAAATATTGATCAACGAAAGTAAATAAATTGAAAGTAAAAGTAAAAGTAAAAAGCACTTGACGAAGCGCAATAATTTTTGATTTTACATTTATGACGGAAAAATAGATTTAATTTCTGTTGCTTTGTATCACTATGAAGAATGAAAGATTTGAGTTATATTTCTATGTATATCACTACCGCACTTGGCGCTTAAGTTCTTCAATGTGAACGTCAAAACTAACTTTATAATTGATGCACAAACATTTTACCCGCCACGTAAAATATTGCACAACATATTTAAGAGTAATGGGATGTTACGTATGAGGTTAATATACAAAAAGTGTAGTCTTACATAGATGGTTTCTAACGCCTGAATATATTTAAGAAGTCAGTGAGAAAATCTACAGCTCTTTCATTGTTCTCTTTATAGTCGACAAAAAGAGCCATTATCTACCCCATTTCTGTACTGACCAACTCCATTTTCTCTTGTTGCTCTGTAAAGACCTTCGCTGCCATTTCTATACACACCATTGTTGTGGCCATCAGTGATGGGCTGCTTGGTGTTCGTGCTAAAGGTTCGCGACCTCATTTCTGAGTCGTATGAGGGCAGCTCTGGAACTTTCTTGGCTGGAGGCGTAGAATGGCCCCTCTTGTTGCCATTTCGGTTGTCCTCAGCTCGGCCTTCTCCTCGTCCACCTCCACCGCCGAAGATTATCTTTTCCAAGGCTAAGAACGGTGCTTCGAAGGACAAGCTAATGATGAGGGCTAAAACCATGGAAACCATGTAGTGACCTAACATGTTGTATATCTAAAAGGAAGAAACAGAATGTAAATTGAATAAAATAATTTTATAGAAATCATGCACACCATGATCAAAATATGATTTAACTAGTGGCACGGTTCAGAGAATATTTATTTTCCTTTTCTAAATTTTTATAACTTGCTTTTACTTTCTGTTTACTGCGTTTTATTCTCCCTTACAATCATACATTTAGAAATAAATTAAAATGCTGTAATTTTTAGTTCTTTCGCTACTCATACATACACTTACTTCCAAAAGTTAAGCACGGAGAGGAAAATGCTAATTTCCGAAAGCCAATCAGCTATGCGAAAGCTATGCAATTCGCTGCAGAGGTAGATGGAAGTATGCAAATATGTTAGGTAACAGCCAATCGCGCTTTCATGTCAAGAAATATGCAAAAAAGGTAGTCTTATTAGAAGCCAGACGTATGAAGGGTTACAGAAATTGAGTGTAAGTGCTAATAGAAGGTGTTTAAAACTTTCGTACAATTTGTTTTCAAGACATACGTATTTCTATGACTTCCCGAAGACGAATGGAATATTCTGAGCGTTGGCGTGCTGTGGGGCGTATTAAAGCAGGACAGTCGATCACAGATGTTGCTCTTTTCTTCGGCGTTCATCATTTTGTAACTTCACGTTTATGGAAACAATTCCAAACCACACAGACAGTTGTCCGAAGGCCCGAAGCCCGTTGCCCAAGTGTTACTACCCCCGCGGAAGATCGATATATTGCTATTGTAGCCAAGCGGAATCGCAGAGCGACCTCCACACGTGTGACATCTATGGTTACAGCGTTCATTGGTAAAGCGATATCTGCAGCTACTGCACCCCGAAGATTACATAGGAGTGGACTGTACGCCCGGCTACCTCGAGTTTGTGTTCCTCTATCCGTCCAATCAAGAGGGTCACGATTACAGTGGTGCCGGGAATATGCCAATTGGAATGCGTCTGACTGGAGCAATGTCATGTTTACTGATGAGTCAAGATTTGCTCTGGAGCCAGATGACAAGCTTATAAGGATATAGCGTGAACAAGGAATACGTAATCAGTCCCAAAACTTCACCAAACATCACGCATTCCGAGGCGGAAGCATTATGGTGTGGGCAGGGATTTCATTAGGATATCGCACCGATCTGGGGATCTTTAAACGGGGTTCTTTGACGGCTGTTCGGTATCGAGATGAAGTTCTAGAACCCATTGTGAGATTGTGCGCTGCAGCAGTTAACTCTACTTTTGTTTTAATGGACGTTAACGCAAGTCCCCATAGAGCTGACATCGCCGATTGACTACCTGGAGAGTGAAGAGATTGCGCGTATGGCGTGGCCAGCATATTTACCCAACCTTAATCCCATTGAAAATCTTTGGGATGTTCTCGGCCGTGCTGTATCTTCACGTTTCCTACCCCCAGCCACTGTTATTGAGCTGGAAACTGCTCTACAAGAACGGCGATTGCTTAATTCTGCGGTGGTTGACCACCTAATTGAAAACATGGTCACAAGGGGTAAACAAATGAGGGGGGATCACATACCCTATTAATGTCCTTTTTTTCATTTTATGCTGTTTATTTTCACGTTATACATAATTCTGTTCAAGTCTTCAGTAAGTCATTATCTCATAACTTACAAAAATTTAATATTGTTTTCATTTCTGTATATAATTATTGATTTTGTTTTATGCATAAATATATATGCTACTTTCCTGCCGAATTTTGTGCCAATCAAAGCAGTGTTTGTTTATTTTTTTGCATTTTACAATTTCGTGCTTAAATTTTGGAAGTGAGTGTAAATTAAGAAAAATTGATGGTGGAAGTTAGAGTTCTTGACAGACAACGGTTTTTCCTGCATGCTTCGCCGGGAAAATGTCTCCAGAACAGATATTGCGTGCTTTACAACCCCGCTTAACCGAATTTTATTTAAGCAAAACGAAAAAACAGAATGAGACTGAATGAGTATTGCTGAAATCTTATTATTTATAATTTCTTTAAGCGGATTTTTTTAAATTTCTTACTATTAAGAGACGAATATTTATTTATAGTATAAACACATTCTCTTAATATATTGTGTTCGAAAATAGTGGACAGTCAAATTTCTGTCCTGGGGAGGATCTTCAGGTATTAACGTTCATAAGCAAATTATGTCAATTAAAGTTTAACGCTCGGAATTTTAAACATATTTTTAGCGAAAATGAATAAAATACTAAAAATCGAAACAATAAAGTTTCAATAAAGAAGAGAGAAAACGCCACGGTGTAATAACAAAAGTTTTTCCTTCAAGGTTGCAGAATTTTTTTTTCCAGTAGTAGGAACAAATCATCATAGACGTTGGCCACCACTAAGGCCAGAAGCGGTGGTCACTTTATTATAGATGCACCTAACAGGTGAGTCACCTTTGCCTCCTATGAAGGGACAACCATGTCTTCTGTGGGATTCGGATCCGAACCCTTTGGTATCGCAGTCGTCTTCCCTAACCATTATATCGTCTGGGCGGCGAGAGTGCAGACTACAAATCACCAAATGTCTTTTACCTAAACCATACCATTTAGAAGCGTTTTTTAGGGGGGGGGAGGGAGGAGGTAGTTACAAATGAATATATTTTTCTTTCATTTAAACCAAAGATAAATTAAAAATGTAGAATTAAAAAATTATTTTATTTTGAGTATGTTGAAAAATAACCATACAGTCAGTTATATGTGCAAAATTGAACCATTTTCTCTTTTCTTTTTGTGCATACAAGCCTAATTATGTGTTAAAAAATGTAAAAAATAGTTCCGCACTAATTACTCTGGATAAACTGTGAATATGGCAAGAAGCCTGTTTTAATTCTCATTTTACATTATTTTCTAATTGTATCTGCACCATTTGAATCGCCAGCTTAAAGGAAGTTTTGAATTCAAAACTTTGTTTCTCGAAAAAAGTAAAATATCTTAATACTTATTTCTTTATTTTAGGCTTTTGCTCCTCCTTTTTTTCAATTCAATGATTCAGTTAGCAACAACAGCAGCAGTACAAGAATAGCCAGATAGTTATTCTCATGAATATAGCCAGATAGTTATTCTCATATATTCGGTTCCAAAACATTTAGTATCTATTTTAATATAGAACTTCGTATTCTAATCATATCAGAATCTAAGCATCTATCTATAAAAAGAAAGAAGCATGTTATATAGAATCTCTTTTTAAGTATTACGTTTTCACAAGTACATACATATTTGCAATAAAATCTGTCATATTATGGAAGAGTATTAATTCATTGCTGACTTTTCTTAAAGAAAGAAGAAAAATCAATATATTTTAAAATTTTGGGCTTTCCCCTTCTTCTTTGAACCCAGTCGCAGTAACATGATAATAGCCAGATACCCTGATAAATCTTGAAATTTGCAGTTCCATATCTCTCATAGTACAGAAGACTATGCATCAAAAACTAAGTTCGTCAAAAAAAGAGGGTCACATTTTAATACGTATTTTTCAATGTCTGGCTCTTATTCTCCTTTTCAGATTGGCGATTCAGTAATTACCAGCACAGAAGTTGTAGGCCACCGGACAGACATTTTGCCCACATGAAGATTTCAGTTCCGTGTTCGTTAGTTGAAAATAGCTATTAAGTTTTGAATTCAATTCAGGATCAGGACAGTAAAATAGATAACATTTACAAGTTAATTTTTTCAAGTACACATAAGGAGTTTTATTAAGGAACGTGAATTTACGAAAATAATTAACGAAAAGAACAAGAAAAATGAGTTACGCAAGCAATTGCTTAAATCGCTCCCAAAAAATTACCATTTGCTTAATTTGGAGCTTATACACCATGATAATTCATTGCAATTATTTTAAGGAATATATTTTTAATGTGTTAATTTTATAAATTTCTCTATTTATAGTTTCAGAAAGAATGACAGAAAGATATTATAAATGTCTCTGTGTTTCACGCTTTTACGTTAATAGTTGAATAATTAGAACCGCAAGCTTTTCTAAAACTATAAAAAGATGAAACCACTTTTTTGAAATTTTAATATCTATTAAAACTATGTGTATTATTTTTACTTTATGTGTAATATTAAGTTCGTAATACTAATACAGCTGTATTGCTAAAACAGCGCAAAATAAGATGATTTAATTAAAGCTTAAAGCTGTGGATTCGTGACCGACTCTGCCGTATAGAAAGTATTTATCGACTTTAATGCTCTCGTTATATAAAAAACGGCTACTTTATACAGCGGTTTAAAAACAAAATCATCACCATATTTTTGAATGAGAAATTTAAAAGCTATTTCCGAAATCCCTCTTGTAATTTTGTCGCTTAACTAAATATAAACTATTTTTACATTTGAAGTCTGTGAAAAACACCTTCTTTTGTTATAAAAGATTAAGATTAAATTATTATATATAAAAAAGGGAAGATGCTTCTCTGATGGCTCATAACAAGACATCGGAAGTTGTATTCCTACTTAATATGATATAATTTTAACTTGTCTGTACCACTTCCAAGTCACATTTATATAAAGAATGAATCACTGTTGATTACTGCAAATTCAATTCTTACCCAAAAGTAATGGCTGGTGTACATTTTTGTATGGGCAAAAGCTTCATGTACCCAGATGACTAAAGGATGGACGAGATAGAATACGTAAGATAAGCGGGCCATGGGGATCCAAAATTTCCAGCAAAGTATGCGATTTACAATTCCTGTAAAGAAATAGCGGAAAATTAAATATATGAGTTAAGTACATTTGCTTTAAGAATACTTTTTGGAATATTTTAACTTACCTCCATTACCCGTGACGCATACAAAAAGGACCCAAAAGATGCCCAAAGACCAGACTATTTTGGATGTGCCTGCATACAAAGCGGAAACTGTTGGTCCGGGAACATTGCCATTGTTCCAGGGGTAGGCTCCGTAGATGTTAGTTAGTTCCAATGCGGTAAAGAATATCCACCCAGCAATATTGAGAGACTGAAAACAAAACAAGTGACTTTTAAAATCAACAAGCCATGATTCCTTTATTTAAAAAAAATGTTAGAAAATCGATTGATAATACAGATAACCCTGCGTCAAAGAATAAGAATCTATTTTCATATATTTGTACTGTATGGCAATTTATTTTAAATGGGCCTCTCGACATGACTTAGCGGAATTAATTACATCATGCTGCAAATTATGATTTATAAACAGAAAGACTTCTCATTTGAAATAAAAGTTTACATTGTTGTCACAAGGATACGTTTTTCAAAGCCATCTATTTCAGAAGATTTTCCAATGTACTAAAGTTTTACATTAAATGGCAGCTTTTGAAATTTATCTTGTTTTTTTTAAGGTAGTAAAGCAATTGTTTTGTTAACGTTTGAACTTTTAACAAGTTTAACCTAAGGTATTCCAGTAGGATATTTCGGACACTACATTTAATATTTGAAGACATAATCATAAAATTGTAACACAAATTAACGGTTGAATAGCTTTCTTCTGTATCCAATAAGAGCCAAATCTTTAGATGTCTTTTAAAAATAATTTAATTTTAGGTGGCAAAATACTAAGACAGGCATTGTTTTTAAATTGTGCATTCTACAAGCAAAAACCAAACAATGACAGAGAACGTGGATTTAAAATTAGAGCATTAATCAACACAAAATACAATGAAAATCTTAAATGTTTATGAGAAATAACTTACCAAAGGTATCTGTATTTTGGGTTTTTTGACCAGAATGTAACCGAGAAGTACGCCAACGAAGTAAGGTCCAACGTGACCGTAAGGTTTAAAATAATTCGGTACTTCGACATAAACTCTATCACTGTAAAAGAAAAGCAAGAATGTTTTAGATTCTTTTGAAACAAAATAACTAAAATTGGAAAAAATAATATTTCCAATCTTAATGTTTTAGTTTTGTGTTTTAGTTTTATTATGTTTTAGTTTTTTAAAACTTGCAACAATTGCTAAGGGAAATCAATGTATTCCGATATGCTAATTAAGCATTATATTACACTAATTGGGCATTTTGTTGTTTTTTATTTTATGTCTAAGAATCATATTTATTTGTCTCTAATTTATTTACCAAAATTAAAGAAGAAATATGATAAAATTAAAAACAAAATTCAACTCACAGTGCATCAAAAATCCCAGCTGTTTAATTTAATTTTCATCTACTGAAATAATTAACTTGAATTATATTTTCTGTAATATGATTAATGGATAATCAAAGGAGTTTAATTTTTGAATAGAAATATTTTTAATATTTTTTACCACAAAATTTAATAAGCTTTTTTAAACAAAATATTTACATTTTATTTTTATTTTTACAGTTTCTTATTCCATTATAAAAAATTGAAGTTACATATTGTTTTAATAAATACAAAATTTTAGCAAGCATAACTGCAGTAATTAAAGAGACAAATAATTTTATTAAACTAATAATTGTTTAGAATTCAGTTCGTGTTTTAGCAGTAATTTGTTTTCATGTTTTCTTGAATTTCGTATTTTATAGTCAGTGTGTTTAAAAAATATATCTGTCTAACTACAGAACGCTCAGATATTGGTAGCTAAACATTTTCCCCACTTTTCTCGTTTTCAAGAAAAAATTCTAATTTTTTCAAATAGTCACTAAAGGTTAGAAACGTTTTGAAACGACAGTGTAATCCTATTAGTAAACTCTTCTCTAATTTAACTAGTTGAGATTTAGAACACTTGAAAAGCATTCACAAAAACCTAAAAAGAGACTTCGTATATCATGCATCTTTCTTATCGTGGACAGTTGCTTAAGTCCTGAAATGCTTAGACTGCGAATTCTTTTTATTATAATGGTTTGAATTATTGTAACATCGCAAAGCTCGCAAGAACTGTTTGCCAAAGGGGATGTTTGCTTTGATGGAGGACTTTCTCGTGAAAGCTGCTTTGTATTCGCATTATACGTAGAAGAAACACTAAATACTGTTATGCAACTAGTCCTTTTGCCAGAATTTTAATCTGTGTCCAGCTATCAATATCAGGACTATTAGAACTGTGTCGTTGTATCCACTTCGCCACTAATGGATCCATGATGTTTTATGATCACCTATTAACACGGTGACTGCCACGCTAATTTATAAGAAAACTTCCTTTAGGCCACGAGCGCCGTTGTTTCGGATTATAGGAGTTCAGACATCTGGAACGAAACATTTGGCGACACGCATTCAGTTTAAAATCTTTTCTCAAGAAACGTATCTGAGATAGAGTGCGATATTCGAAAATTATTTCTTCTTTTTTCAAAGATTTTTTCTGTAGCGAGAAAGGATTTAAATATTTTTGTGTTAAAATTGTTGCCCCAACTTCTTGCAGTGTCTAAAGGAAAAATGAAAGAATAATTTTTAAGTGAATCATATAGCAGTGAAGAAGAAACATGTAGCGAAGCTTACAAAAATTCGAATAGCAACGATGAGAAACAGTCGAGATTTTTCAGAAAGATAATTATAAACAAAGTTTCATCTTCAGATTCTGATAAATGCAGTGATAATAAATGTGATGTGGATACTACTGATCGTATTTTGCAAGAAGTGGTTGTTAATAAAGGAACAAAAACTGATACCGAAGAAAGCAAAATCCAGCTTAGTTGAACGGAATGAATTTAGCTGTCGGCAACAATCATTTTCATTTTATTCTTTTTACAATCAATTACGTCGCCGCCCAGGCGTTATAGCGGTTAGGGAAGCCGACTCTGGTTTGAATCCCGAAGAAGGAATGTATGTAAATTGTCTGTGCCCTCTTAGGAGATAACGGGAGGTGGCTATTATGTGCTCCATAATAAAGAAATGACCACCACTTCTGGCCTTAGTAGTGGCGAAAGCCGAAATGGCTATTGCCCGCCATTAAAAAAATCAATAGTCACTTTTTCAAATACCTACTTTACCTCGTAAGTATTCAAAGCATTGTCGCCCGAATACGGATGACGGGACAATCAAAGCGTTAAAATGAATTACGTTAACAAGTCAAAGAAAATCTTCATTGAAAAATGCGAAAGAAAAATACGTTTGATGGTTAAAAATAAACAAAATAGTATTTGTTTATAATTAATGAGATAAATGAAAATTGAATGATGAGGGCCTTTTTTGTATCATTAATATTTCAATGATCTGATTTATCAAATGATATTTTACACGGTTGCTACAAAATATGCGTCACTTTCTTAAATTTTCTTTTATTACATTTTATACTATATATGCCTAAAACGTTTTAGGACTAAATATTCCTAATTAATCACAAAGAAGTTCCCAGAGAGGAAGGATTTATAGTAATTATTAGTAATATACTTAAAATTTGTTTTTTTTGTGAAATTTCGTTCTCTTGAGTCTCACCAGTGTCCGAGTGTTGAAGACCGCTGAATACTGGGGATTCGACCCCGTTCATATTTAGGCGAGCAGCCTGGATGCATCATTGCTTTTCCTCATGTGTAACGTAAATATGTGTCAGTTTTCCTTAGGAAAACTTCCTTCTGCTTCCATTAGATAGCTCTCATGTGCTTTGCCATATTCAAAGAACCTAATCATCCGCCTGGAAAACGGTGCTTAAATCGATTCTGTTTTAAAGTGGCTGTTATGGATTCGAAAAACTAAATAGCAAAAAATGTTGAAGTATTTGTTAAACTGACTGATAATAAGGACAATTAAAAAATCGCATTTGATGAAGAAAGTATTTATCGCAAAGAAAAATATCCATTACCTTTCGCCTTGGACAGAAAATATGATTTATGAAATTTGGGAAAGAAGTAACATTAGAGATTATCTTTAAGTGCAGGAGAGGATAACTGATTTTCATCAAGCCAAAGACTACGAAATCTATCTGAATGACTTTCTAGGGAATCGCATTCGCGGAACTTATAACGAACGTATAACTTCTATGCAACCAGTAGGTTCGCCGAAATTCGAATCTGGGTAGAACTATCAGTGTCCAATAAATAATCTTATCGAATCAGGTATTTGATTGGATATTTAATTTGGATATTTGATTGGAGGAAATGTTTGTTAAGAAAACTGTACTTGAAGATCAATCAATAAATTCCATGTTTTAAAACCAGTTCTGAGAAGAATTAAATGTACTAACCAGAAAAAGAGTTGGTGTCCTAAACAATTTTTATTACCTGAAACTGCCTTTCTGTACGTATAACTGCCATCAGCAGCTTGTTACAAATTAATTCTTAAATCAGCCTAGATGTCCGTCCGTTCAATCATTTAAAGGACATCATTTTGAGAACCATTTCACAGATTCAGTGTACCCTGGCAATGATGTTGTTAGATACTTACGATGGTTAGGTACTTACTTATTGTCACATCGACCGGCCAAGTAGCGCCTTTTAATGCCAACTATGGATGACGACTTCCTTTAGAATTCCACAGCAACGATTGGCAACTAGAGACCTTTACCGAAATTTTAGCCAATGGTCGATGGCATAAAGCGTAAGTACCGAAAATGCGGATCATAAAGTGGTAATTTTATTATCATTTACAGTTCAGTGAATATAATGTAATAAAAGGAAAAAAAATAAAGAATAACCTCATTCATTATCTGAAAGTATGATTTTTATTTATTTATTACCATCGAATGTCATAACTGAAATATTTCATCAGAGACAGTAATTAATGTGAATGTGAAGTAATTTCACAGAAATATTTCGTACTTACTCGGGATCTGGGAAAAGACCAAGTGGACTTGGCGGCAAATCATGAATCAAATTTACAATAGCAGCAACAGCGGAAAAGCCAACAGTTATGATGATGCCCACAACGGCTCCAAGTTTAGGCCATCTAGTAAAGAATATTCTGAATCATTATTTTAATATTTCAAGACTATTACTGTATTTGAAACGATTGCTTTTGTGCACAGTTTAGTTACAACTCCTGTTAAATTTAGAAATTTTTATGTTGTTCGATGTGAAATTTATCAAAAATTATAAAATTGTATATTATAAATTATGATATGAATAATTTATGTGATGTCTAGAAAAGCATGCTGTAACATAATTTTTTTAAGATCGCATCATCAGATGAAATCTGATGTTCTGCAAATAGTTATGTGTGTCACTGAGGGCAATTTATAGCATTTCCAGTGGGAACTGCAGATGTACCTGGCAGACTAAGCACTCTATACGAGGATCGCATAACGCTAATTATATGAATATCAACCGGAGTTTAAATCATTAAAATTGCGAATTTAATAGGATTTATTCTAATTCCTCTAAAATCAAATGCCAGAATAGATGAATCGTCATTTTTAAAGGGATATGGTGTATCAAATGCACGACGCTTACATGACAACCGCTGCAATGAGTATTATAAAGCTTCGGAAGGTTTTTGGACGCAGCCGAAATAATCAGCGTGTTACCTCTATCCATATGCATTTGTTTTATATCAACTTATGAATTCTATTGCAGTCCATATTTGTGCATAATATACGTATTCAGCATAGGATTTGGTATAAAAATTTTAGGTGGGGAAAAAAGGATGAAAACTGAAGTTTAAAAAAGATAATTTTGAATAGGAAGTTATATTACGTATTCAAAGTTATTTTTAATGCAGTATACTTCAGAAAGAAAGCACAGAATTGAATAAAACTATTAGAAAATGTAAAAAAAATTTCTTAATTACGGCAGAAATTTTATTCCAAATTCATTTCATAGAGACGCAGATTTCTGCTACGATAAGCTGAACTACTTCGCTGTGATATGGAAGAATGGATGAAGTGCAGGAAGATTAGCCTAATGGTAATCCCATTTAATGCGAATAGGCTATTTCACTAAACTTAATTAAAGCAAACCGGCAGGGGCAAATGCAGAATTTTATACCTTCGGCTGGTTTAGGCTTTATCAACAGAAACATCTCTTCTTTCTTCCCATTCTATGTATATAAAATAGTGAATTGCATTTTTTAGACTTTAAAGCAGTTACATTCTATTACTTTCTCCTACAAAGTGCCGTAAATGCAATGATTTCTAGATCAACTTCTATCTTGTGTTATACTAGCTAACAGGAAACTTTCTAGAAGCCTCGACATCATTTTGAATTTTTCTCCGATTTTGGATTTATGGAAGACAGAACTTGTATATTTACATTCTGAGATAATCATTAATAATCTTGCGTAATAAGTAACAACGTAATTTCTTACTTAAATTTCAAAGAAAAGGCAATATAAATTAAGAAAACATTAGCTTGAGAAAATTTGTTTTATCGCCATCGTTAATTTTTCATTACTATTTTACTGAACACTTATCCTGAAAACGTCTTTTAAAAGTTTTAAAGTTTTAAAACAATTGCTTCTTTTATTAAGATTAACACAATAACCTTAAATTTGCTGGCGACAAGTGAAATAACTGATTTATGTTGTTTAAAATACCAATTAATTATGCTGAAGATGCATTACTTTATTAGAGGCAACAGGACAAACAGGCCCAGAATATGTAACTGCATGTCCACTGCTAGATACCACGTATGTTCCAGACACTGTAACAAAATAGAAATACTAATGTAAAAAAAGCAAAATACTTCACATAAGGAAGGAACAGACAATCAATAGCTAATCATTCAGTAATGCGATTAATTAATGTTATTAAAAAAGTATTGATTTAGTTGTTTACTTCCTCATTTTATGACTGAAGGAGGTGCAGTAATTAGGAATTTAATCAATAGTTTCTTAAAAGACAATAGAAGAATGCATCACAAAGTAACTGATCTGACTTCCTTATAACCTTTTAATAGTTTTTATTTAGATGCTTATACGTTTTCTTATTTACTTCTTTTGTGTAGATTCAGTCCTATATAATTACTATCATACTTTAAAAGAATTCTGTTAGAAAAGAAAAACATTTATTTTGAAAGGTCTCTATTTTTTTAACATATATTATCGTAAGAGAGTGCCTTCAATTCATGTAGCGTTCTGTCTACTTGATAAATCCTGAAACCAAGCATTATTTACGGGCTCAAGCGCTCGCACACTCCATGTTTTTCTTGGGAGTGATGTACCTGTTTATGTATAAGTACACATCAAGTAACGCTTCTAAAGGAATAATAAAATTATATCTCAGAAAACTGTACAGCAAACAAACTCGTAGTTTGTATCATCACAGAAGAAATCTTTTCAAACTTTTTCATGAGCCTCTCCCATGTTTGCGTCAGTTAGTGACCATACAGCATCTCGGCAGCATTATCAGCACCGCGTAGGTTTGCATATATCTTTATGGCTGTTAAATGCATTATATAAAACACCCTTAAAAACATGAAATGTATCTGTTTTACGGACCACAAGCCGAGGCTTCGAAAAATTTCGTTGCATGAATATATCTTGCGAGAGCCACGCATGTCTCGAAGATTCCCCGGTAGTGTATATATTTAACCTTTATTGTACTTCGGAGAGCTTACATCAAAGATTTTATACAGAACCGAAGTCAATGATATGTAAAGCATCAGATAGATTGCATAATGAACGACATCGAAATATGCTACAAATAACGCAAAATGAGTTCGATATGTTGGTTGATTATCATGCCATCAAGACTGCCTTAGCTGAAATTCATTAGGACGTTTGTTCTAATGAATTTCAACTCAGTCAGGGACAATAGGGCCCACCACCGGCCGAGCGGTAAAGACGCTGAACACTGGTAGTTCGGTCCGAGGTTCGAATCCCGCGAACGGGCTGGCTGCATGGGCGTTTTCGTGGTTTTCCCCATGTGTAACGTGTATACGAGCCAGTTTCCTTTAGAAAGTCCTCCAAGAAGGCATCCCTCCCTTTAGGCAGATAGCCCTCGTGTGCTTTGCCATAATTGAATAACCTAACCAGTCAGGGACAAACGCTAAGTAAATGTTATAAGTTTTGACAGAAATAATGACTGAAAATTTTAGATAGTTTCGCTCTTTAATAGAATAAATAAAAAAGTTCGATAAAAAATTCGATAACATTTAATTAATTGGGACACCTTTGTTCTGGCTTCCCAGCACAGTTCCCCCCCATTTCTGTCAATGATAATTTACAGACACTTTAATGTTGATGATTAGGATTTCAAACCTATAAAATGATAAAATATAATTAGTTCTAATGTAAAGCAAAATATTTCTTAGCTTACGATTTCTTGCCAAACGAAATATCGGGTCATCCTATAAATAATGCGATTTTTTGTACTACTTATATTTTTCAACATTAAGATCATTACACTGTTCTCAAAATGGAATCCTTTAAAATTGTATTTCGCTCAATGAAACTGAAAGACAGTCTGCAGGTGTCAAATTTGACCTGTAAGAGGCAGAAATAAGAGCAATTTTAATTTTCTTTGAAGAAACTGCTTGATGATAGCTGCATCACTTTGCATTGCCCTTGGATTTATAAGAAGTGGAATGAAAATTTAGGTTTAAGCGCCTTCCTGTAATAAGGCGTGAAGAAATTTTTTGTAAGAAGGTAACATTTTAAAGAAATCAAATGGAGATACGTTATCAATTATTGATACTAATTATGATTTATTAGAATCTGTTAAAAAACTTGGTAGATGCCCTTTGTATATTCTACTTAGCCATGGGATTAGTCAAATAAAAAGATAGATTAAAAATAAAGAAAATGAATACAGATTCTTTTATCAGATCAGCCAAGTTTCGAGAATAGCTGATCTTAAAAAGAAATAATCATAAAGTATCCCAGAGACGCATTTTTATCCTGCATCTTATTTTTTTCAACTTTATTTTACGAAATCGAATTGTGAGAAAGATTTTTCTCCCTTATAAGACAGCGTTTTATACTATCAGTAGAAGCTAAGACGACTGGACTTGCTATCAGCTTTGAAAATAAACTGATAACCCATTTAATAATCATATTCTGAGAAAGCGAAGCAATTAAAAAAAAGAGCTTCAAAATTCGTTCTAAATTTAATGCGCATTTATTGCGCAAGTACATTGTTTTTCAAAAATATTTTGTAGAAAGTTTTGTAAATATTTTTTTGGTTAAAAAGGAAATGAAAACGAGAACTTATGCAGAAAATAACAGTATTTAATACAATCTAAACCTTAAAGTCTGTAAAAAAAATTATTTTATTACAATCTATTTTGTATAATATTTACTCAGTTAATGCATAAAGTAAAAACAAATAAGATTATTAGATTAGATTGGATTACTTGATTACGACAAGGAGCTTTAGGATATTCTACCTAAGGGAGGGGATGCCTTCATGGAGGAATTTCTGAAGAAAATTGGTTCGTAAGCACAAAAACCATGAACTCCCATGCAACGTTTCACTCGGTTTTGATGGTTTGTTTGGTTCATTTGATAATTATAAAAAACTATCTTCCTAAGTGATGCCTTTGGAGGAACTTTTAAGGGAAACTGGCTCATATCCACGTTACACTTGAGAAAATTATCGAAAACGCACACGCAACTCGCCGATTCGCGGGGATTTGAACCAGAGTCGAACTACCAGTGTTTAAGGATTTTAACCCTCTACCGCTAGTTGCTGCTAGATTTTGAATCCGTTTGAGCTGCCAGTGTTCAACGATTTTACTGCTCCACCGCATGTGGACTACCGGGATCTGAACCCGGATCGAACTACTAGTGTTCAGCAATCTTTCTGCCATTGGTATGTGAAACGAAGATTATACTGATGTTAATAAATTTATGAGTAGTATTGTGACTGTATTGAAAGAATAAAGATTACGGGCATATTTAAGTTCTCTTCATAAAAACATATTTTTAACTAGTACCTTGCAACTGATATATTCCCTAAATATAAAAGACGTGAAGGAAGACGAAGAGAATGCCCATCATTACTTAACGTTATTAAATCGAAGGGACGTGGTTTTCTTAAAATATTTTTTACTCATATAAAATATCTGAAAAATTTAATAAAAATAGGTATACGCTATTAGAATAGATCTTACTATAAGCTCTGTAAATGCAGATTTCACAATACAGGCTTTTAGGTCGTTTTACATAACATAGGGTGTATTTGTTTATTGCATTTCAAACGGCAGGAGCCCCCAGTTCTACAAAGTAGTGTGTTCCTGTGAAAGCTTATATAAATCAAAATGACGCATTACGAAGAAACAATTATTATTCTTTATGTAGGAAAAGTCTTTATCCTTGGTTTTTAAAGAAGGTTATCAGATCATAACAAAAAAGAAATCTTAAAAATCTAAAACAGTACTAAATAAATAATTATGTGGTAATCCACTTAAAAGGAAATAAGTATATAACAACATAGTGACATCTTCCGAAATTGAAAATAATTGAAACTAGAAGATTTAAAGTTGGTGGTTTATAAGTTTGTAAGAATATTTGCTTGACCGTTAAGCCTGACGCATTTCTTGCCTTATGTACAATTCTTTGAAGGACACAAAGCATTCTTCAAAATCACCTTAAACGTATGTGTTATTTTAGAATAAAAGTCATACTGTTTTACAATGATTGAAAAAAAAATGCTGAAATGTATTTCCGCTTTTCCTTCGAAAAATTGAAAACACTTTTAACCAATTTTGGCTTCTCGCCAAAGTGAAACTTCATAAAGCGGGGAAAACTTAAATTAAGAAATCTGATATATATATATATATATATATATATATATATACACACACATGTGGGCTCAGAGGAAGAAATCGAAGGAACTGAAGTCCGAGCCGAGGCCTGTGGATACACTGGACGATTTGACAGCACAGATCGTCGTCGCTTCAGCAGACATCGCTTTGGTTCATCTTGAAGGTTTTCATACTGAGTTCAGTAGCAATAACAGACTTCACTTTTTTCCAATTACATGCAGCCATTTATACAACTTTCTCCTTTTATATTAGTAATGTTACTGAGCTCGCGTACAGTCACTATAGACAAAGTGCATATTAGTTGGCTGATTTATATTAGCTCATAGTAGTAAATCCTTTCGAAGAATCTGCGACTTTTGCAATGGCAAAAACCAGAAATTATGAAATTACATCTCAGAAATTATAATAATTATTTTTAGAGATATAGTTTTATTATGTATATCATCTTTTGTCGGGAAACCAAGTGTTTACAGTTTTTAAGATTAAATGTTACTCAACTAGGTTATTAACCAAAGAAATCGGTTATGTATCGGAGTATATCGTCTGCTATAGATCATATCTCTTTAAAATAGTTAGAAAGTTTACACACATATTAGAGAAGTTTCTAATTAACATGAGCGCCTTACATAGTTTCAAAAATATTTCAAGATATTAATTAACTAGCTATTTAGTGACAAATAGCATAAAGCTAGGGTAATGCTTCTATGCATCTCTTAAAATATAATCTCAAATTATGAAATCTTTGTGATATATGAGAAAATTAAACTTTGATTTAGTGTTAATTTCTTTATAAAAGAGTCTTTTGTTTTTTCACAGACATCATTATTTATTTTTTCATTAACCAATCTTATTTTGCGAAATTTTCTTACTTTAAATTTAGCATTAATGCAATGCTTGATTTTTATATTGGATTGACAAGAAAGTAATTTTGGTTTTTAGTGTGAAATAATATTTTTTTATATAAAAAATTAACTTTAATCAGTTAAACATATTCCAATTTGTTCAAGGACCTTTCTCCATCTTTCTGGTCACTTCATGATTCCGCACTCGCAGAATTTCTGGTTTTTATTAGCAAAAAACAATTTGAAATTTGAGATCATCGTTATTACTGAAATTTTGACCATTTAAGAAGTTTTGTAAGCAACTTCGAAATAAATAATGATAATGATTATCCGATGAACGATAAGTGATAATCCGATGGTGTAAGATCGAGGTTATGTGAGGGATGCGACTTCATTTCTCAATCAAGCTCCATTAATTTTTTGAAGATTAATAAAGATGTATAAGGCTTCGCATTGTTGTGATGGAACACGATTCCTTTGCGTTTTGACAAATTTGGTCTTTTCTCTCTGATTGCCTTGTCTAATTTTATAAGCTCCTTGGCAGTAAGCATTTGAGTTGATCCTTCTGTTGCTTGTAAGCCGTTCAAAATACCTCTAGAATCCCACCAAATTGACAGCATAGTCTTTTTTTCTGATGCAATTTAGCTTTCGATATGATTTGTGCTGATTCGTGATCCTTAGACTACGATCCATTTTCATTACCAGTAATAATTCATTTAAAAAAAGGGGTTGATTGAATTACGTTTGAAATGCATATCGCAAATATTGATTCGCTGTGTTTAGTGAAATTCTTTCAATTCACGCGGAACCCAAATATCGAGAGGCGTAACGAGTCCAAGAAATCTTATGTGATTTTCAGTTGTTATGTGTGATACATTTAAACTTTTTGCAATCCATCGCACAGTTTTATGACGATTCGATTCGCTTATGGCTTTAATTGCATCATCAGCAGCTTCAGAAGTTCGGCCAGAACATTTGTCATCTTTAAGTGAAAAATATTCAGAATGAATATTCTAAACGAACTCTAAGACATACATTCTGTAAAGCAATGAACACCACAAACCACTTTTGCGTCCCATGTTAAAATTGAGCGTATAAACAAAGATATGCGAAACGACTTAAAAGTGTGAGCTGTTAAACCTGAAAAGGATAAAAGTTATAAGATTGACAGAAGAAACAAAGCAAGCATAACACTTTCTATTTATGCAAACCGAAATTACGTTCTTCCCAAGCCAACATATACCGAAATTGATACACACATTCCTCATTTTAAAATTCAGTTCATTGATTTTAAGGATAACTTTGCATGCAGTCTTTAGAGATAGTTAACTGTTATGTTAATTTTGTTGGACAATTATTTAATGTTTTATTTCATTATAATCTATTTACTATCCATCTATTAGCATAAATAGGTATTGAATGGATCAATGAATATCAATATCAATGTCAATCAAATATTTTAATGATAGGATATGCTCTCTGTAGATGATGATAACGATAATAAGGTACTTACGAAATCGTATGCATTAACATAGTTATTGACATACAAAAGATTTGTCCACCAGTTAGCTTTGCAGTTCTTTATCAAGGGATCCAGAGTTATTTTCCACACGGGACCAGAAGCTAAGATGGGGCTGAGGATCATGAATGCAATCATCATGGCATATGGAGGAGTAAGTCTAAAAACGACAGTAACATAGTAAGACAGCAAAAAATTCTCAGGAAGAGAAAAAGAATTGCATAAGTATGTATTTATACAAATAATATTTCATTCTTTACCACACAATCAAATTGGAGGACAATTCAAGGCTTTGCAAAAGGGTCGTTAGGATTAGCTTTGATAGTGTAGGCAGTAATTGTTACATGACACCCACCATTGTTTCAGTAATACGTCAAGTTGCGCAACGCTCATCTTTTCTCCAAAAGCTTATTTTAATATTTCATGCAAACGATATAGCAGCGACAGAGAAGATTTAACAGAATGAAAAAATTAAATAGATAAAATCTGTTTTTGCTAAGGTAAAGAGATCATTGGTAATGGAAGCTGCTGAAAAAGATATATTAGACTGAAGAAGATACATTAGATTGAGAAATTTGAAATCATATGTAAATGAGAGCAACAAATAACTGCTATTCTTTAGATATAAATATTGTTTGGTTCTTTTTATATTTATGAATGCTGCGAGTTGCGAATTGACAGAAAATTATTAAACAGAGAACAGATTATTACACCGACGCGCAAACTTGTTTCCATGAAATTTGTATTTCAGTTTTTAATAAAATGCATTTTGACTATTCATGTAATCAAAAGTTTCCAAGTTTAGACCATTATCAAAATTAAATCAATGAAAAAGTTTTAAAATCGAATAAAAATTTAAAAAGTAAAGTACTGCCCTGACAGCTGGGAGATGCGATACTTTTATGAATTGAATTATTGGAATGAGATCTTTATGTTACACATTCACGACCTTTATTGACATTCAAGAAGATCGTTTCATTTTTAAGATCGAATCATTTGCTGAGGTGTAGTCTGTAACCAAGATATAATCTGTAATAATGACAGTTTACATATAATTCATTTGAATCGAAACAATGATTCGAGAGAAAGATCTTCTGCAGAAAAGAATGAAAAATGTTTAAAAACGTAGTTTTAAGTTGTCTTCATTATGAATGAAAACACTAGATGAAATAAAAAAAACTCAGGAAGAAAATTTCTTTATTCAAAACTTTCCAAAGATAATTGGGTCATAAAGCCCACAGTTTAATAACTAAATTAATATACTAAAGCTGCAGACGTGGTATTTTTAAGAAGTCTTCCTTTGAGTAACAATAAACATTCCAAAGGCTTCTTCAAAGCAAAATATGAAGAAACTTTGACTTAAACGTCCTATTAGGCGATTAGTAAATAAAAGACCAACTTGCAGTTTTTTAATATTCCTGCCTGAGGCAATGTATGTAGTTAACTTGTATGCACAGATAGAAGATTTCTTTACTAAAGAACAACAGCCAAAGAAAAATATCTTTTTCAGATTCATAGGACAAACTTTACAGGGTGATTTCGTGCTACAGAGTTTGACCCGAACTGAAGCAGTGGGAAGCTGGAAGGCTTTTTATGGTGTTTTTATTAATGAATATTTTTGAAGACTTCCTCATTCTTACCATAGCTTTCTCTTATGAAGAATCAATGCATGAATGCTTAGAAGGCGAATTTGCATCAGATATTGAGTTACTAGCTGTAGTGCAAAATGACTAAAGCTTTCCCCTTAACGGAATGTTTAATCATTAAACATACGAGCTTTTTCACAGCCTGGATTTCTTTCGATGAGAATATTTATACAGCCGTACACGTGCAAGAGATTCTCGCGGATTTATTTTCAGCAGATTTTGGTTCACTGTTGCTACAGCTGACAAGCAGATTGGTATGTTCAAGAATCTATGACTACCAATGCATCATCATTGACCGTTTATATTACTGTTAGATGTTGCACTTTTGAGCCTCTGTTGGAAATTGAATGAAACTTTCATTTTTTTATTACTTCCTATGCTAGCATCCCTTCATTTCAATTCCGATGGTACATCAATCATAGTCTAGAAACATAGAAACTTAAATATCATTATCAGCGTACAGTCTTTCGGGAATAAATATATTACGTCACTCTTTTAACATTTGCTTCCCTCTTAAGCAAAGCAATTGTTACTAACAATCATAAAATCATAACTTACCTCCAGAAACGGTGGAATATGTACATAGGAACGTTGAGACCTTTCCTTTTCTCTTGAGCTTTGAGAATACTATATGTGACCAGCATACCACTGAAAGCAGATAACACATGAAACAAATTAAAAAATAATCTTCTTTCTGTAGAATAGGTTAATGATTATGTTGACTATAAGAATCTCTGAAGCTGAAGTTTGTAAGGCTGACATTCGATATCAGTCAATTTTATTCTTGTCAGAAAAGATGAGTTTTATATTTATAAAGGAGGATAAAAATGCAGAATTTATTTACATTGATAATAAAAATAAAATACGCACGTTTAGTAGTGGATTGCTGTTATATTAAAATATATTTTTCGTTTTTAAGTGCTCTTAGAAATATTAAAAATACTATTGCCGGAAACATTCTTCCAGAACTAATTATCATTTATTTCCCAAGTTTAATTACTTGTGAATTTCAGGATTATATTCTATACGAAATGTTAAGAACTTTGTGAAATATAACATAAGACGTACGTAACTATAATTGAATACTATGAGGACGACCCGTACTTAAATGATGACTCATGTCTTAAAAGTTAAAATGAGCTTTGAAATAATGTATTCATATTTACACAGTGACTCCAAAAATTGAAGAATGCATCAATATATTCCTAGACAGTATCTATTTTCAAAGGAAATAACGAATGTCTATTATGCGCAAGGATTTTCTATTTCATAAAACTGGTAAATAGATAAGTATATCTGCAATAGTTTTAAAAAACTGAAATTTTTTAAAGCTGAAAAACTGTTTAAACAATTAAAAACGCTGGTTTTTATTAAATAGATATGAAAATACAGCAATTCATTCTGTAATATTATTCGATTCTGTAAAAGGATGTTCCGAATTTAATTATATGATCTTTAGAGCTTATTATTGCCAGCAACTGTAGTGCCACTATATTGTAAATTTTAAGACACCCCTAAGTTCCTAGCGGTGTCTTAAAATTTGTCCTATTGCAGCACAATACAAATAATCTTCGCCTATTATTTTACTTACAGCTACTTCGATTGCATGTAACAAATTTGAATGATACTAACACCGAAGAGATAACTACAGTATTTGCTTACATTTTTACGCCTTGTGTTTTGCAATTTATTGTATTGTTGGAATGTTAAACTTGTTTCAATTTCAACTTACTACCACTGACGTTAAGATTTTTTACTAAATAACTTTTGAAAATCAACTAAACATTATGAATTGTTAGCCATTCCATCAATGAATATAAATTTGCTGACTCAGCGTGCTGTCTTACAATCCTTCAGCATGTTAAATCCATTTCGAATGTTTAATCGTTCAATTTAAGTAGTTCAGATTTGTTAAAAAATGGACGATCCATTGACTATTGAAGATACTAAAGGTTTCATCATCCATTAACATCACTTTATAAAAGAAGCTTCAGGATTTAAATGAATGTATTTTAGCAAATGTTTAGAACTTGCTTCTACCCTGTAAGCTGATGGTAGGTTTTTTAGCTTCTCAATAGTTGCAGCTAATGTTTTGAGTGATATTGCACATAAGGTTTGTACAAATGCATCTATTTATGCTTCGGAAGTTTCTGCAACAAACTCCATCATGTTTGGTGTGAGATCTAAATCAATTTCTTCTGTTATTTTTCCACTTTAAAATTGCACTCAGAATTTTAATTCTTCTTAGTGTTTTTAATCCGACTCATACTTTCCAGTTATTTACTGTACCTGAGAATAACTTCCTCCTGTAAAATTATGGTTTAAAAGTATTTCGTCCTATTATAATTTTTAAAAGAATTTTTCCTTACCTATTTGCGTATTTTACTTGTTTTGTTTTGAGATCTCATTATAGCATCCTTAGTTTTTCTTTATGTTTACCAAGCATATTTTTATGTCGTTCTTAAACTGGTGAACTTTATTATGCGTGAATATAGTCCCCGGCGGAGCCGCTTTATAATGCTTGAATAAAAGCAATTGACGATACATCGCGTGAAGAGTCAGCTAGAAATGTTCAAAGACATATAGGAAGTAAAATAAGACAAAAAAAAAAAGACTTTGTATCCTGAGGGCAGATGATATTTAGAGCACAGATACTTCTGCTGCGCAAGGGCGAAGAACTCTGAAAAGAGATATATAATAGACGAAGGGGTAAAATACTGAAAACCTGGAAACTGCAGACTACGACATTGACCTTTAATAACCTGGTAAGAAATTTTTACATGATTTAAAAAAATGGTGCATAATTTTTTTCATATGTATTGGGTCATTACGTAAGTCCATCTTGGTCTTCATTGGGTAGCCGTTTTTACCATGCTATGATTTTTTTAGTATAAAATACACTATTAGACACTACAAAAAAATACAATGCACAGTACCAAGACATTGATACTCTACTTCCTAAATCAATAAACACCGTCTTTGTCAATGACAACTATCAATGTTCAGATAAGAGTTCATTGACTGTCCTGTAGGAATGCGGTTTAGATTTGAAGAAATCTGTTAGCCTGTTGCTAACAGAAGCTTCAACAAAAAGATACTAATCAGGAGGAGCAAACAATGTTTCGGAAACGTTCATTTTTCTTCACTTGACACTCCAGACTGATTAGCCTTGAAAATGGGCAGAATGAGTGTGAACAACATACCAACTCCTGTTCGCGGCAATCAAACTCCAAACCGAAGAGAAACAATTGAATAATGAAAAAGTAAAGCTTCAGAATGCAGTGTTGCCAACCCAATAAAGAATGGCACGGATTTATGGCGCGGATACAATATTCTTGTTATTCCTATTATTTGATTCTGCCTAAATGTTTTCATAATATTCTAAATAATTTTAAATTCTCGTTTTTATTTACTTCTACGTGTCAGTTATCAAATGTGGATTTTCAATTCACAGTCATCAAAATTAGCATTTTTATATTTATTTTTACTAATAAAGAAAATTAATATCTTATAATCCAAGAAATCTTTCTATTCTTAATTCTTTGAGTCATTCTCTATATTTTTTTTCCATTTCTCATGAAAAATAAATTACTTCGCTGAATATGAAAGAATTAACTTGCATTTTTATAAACTTGAATATATTTTACAATTTGTGTAAGTTTCCCAATTGATCTGTCTCTTTTATGCCGTTAATCACTGATTTTTAATTCAAATTCTAATTTTTACACAAGAGGTTTTAAGAAGGTATGCATATTAGTTTGGAAGCACTTTATAGTTAGTACCCACCTTATAGACTCGTTAGGTTATATCCATACTGAAACGTGAAAAATGCGCAATCCCGTCAGCGGGATTCGAACTCGACTTCCCGAATACGCGTCGAGCATACTTCCGAAGACATGAGGAAAGGAGGGAGAAAATACGCTATATACACCCCTTCTAAAGGGCAATTGGGATGAGCGGACCTAATCGCCAAATGCTGGTGGTAACGAATTATCGTCCACCACATTTTTGTGCAGGCGCCTACAGTAGAGTATTGCAGAACGTTTTCGACGTCAAGAAATTCAAGAAATCCGCAATGCCCTTGTCGGAATTCGAATTTCGGACATGTCGAGCATGCTTCCACTTACACCACGAAGGCATGCGGAAAGGGTGCAGAAAATATTTTGTATTCTGAGTGAATAAATTCAGTGACATCCAGTTATATTACAGAGGAAGGAACATACATTTGGAAATGAAAACTATAGTTAATGACATACAAGGAGTGCATATAATTATTTAGTTCGGAATGCTTTTTATGGAAAATCATAGTTGTATATTTTAGTGCTATAACTTTGAGTTTTTAAAATATTATACAGTTTCAAAGCATTAAGTTAGAAGAGGCATTTACTGAATAGCATTTCCATTAACTAACGAACACATAAAATATAAATTTAATGGAAATATCAACCATGTATCAGTTGTCCGAAAAACGTGTTTAATACGAGATATAAGGAAATACGTTACTACGCGAAAGTAGTTTAAAGTAATTAATTACATTGCTACTAAATCATATAACTCAACGAAGAATGGTAGTTCAGATAGATAGTAGACAGAATAAAATAACACACACTTAAAAAGTTATATTAATTGTGACGCAGTAAGATAAAACTCTGTAATATAATAAAAACTCCAGCTTCAGATACTTAAAAGAGAACACAATCATTTTGCAGATTATGAAATAAAAACAGAAGTTAATGCAAAAATTCAATAACTAATAATTTAATTCAATTTAAAGCGTATGAATAAATTATGATTCTAACCTCATAAGGATGAACGTATCTACAGTTAACATGGAATTAGCAATGACTTGGAACGGGAAATCAGGAGGTAGAAGTTGTAGTCTAGTTGCTTGCTCTGGAAAGAAAGTTACGGAAAACAATTTGAAATATTATCTTAATATACAAATTTTCGATTAACGTTTAGCTAATGAGTAGCGATAACAAAAGAGGCTTTTATCTATATGTAGACTATATAGAAAAGAGAATTTCAGTAACTGAGATGATAATGCTCTCTGAATTAAAATTCGTTCAATAAGATTTAAGTAAAACGTAGTTGATCCATTTAATTTAAACCGTGTGCTTAATCAACAGAGAAAATGTTCTCAGTACTCTGAAAATATAATAAAATTTTAAGAGGGAAATTTCGCGCGAAAAGTTATTTTGAAGGAGACTTACATGGGATAAGATACGATAATTTTTTTCTCACATAATAAAAGAAAAATTTTCAGCAATTAAATTAAAAAAGAATTACCAAAATATTTCAATACGTCATTCAGGTTAGAAATATATAAATACTTATTTGGATTCCACGTGATTTTATAACCTTTCTTATAGCGACAACATCCACTTAAAAATGAAGAATGCATTCTATGAGCAGATTTATTTAAAACTCAAATTATACGACATTCTCAGAACTATAATAAATTGTTATGTAAATAGTTTATTCTACTAAATGCAGATTTTTATTTATTTATGGTATTAAAAAAAGGTATTCTACAAGAAAACAGCTACAAATTCTCGAATATTCAGTACATTAGTAAGCATTTCTTAGTATACTATACAATACTAAAATACGTTTTTTTAAAATTACAGGTTCAAACTTTTGCTATCTCTTAGTTTAGGAATTAAATATTTTTGAAATTATTTTAGTATACAATCTATGCCTTTATAAAACTATAAAGACGGATCTGGAAGATCTTGAGGTAGATAATTTAACTTCCGTGCATTCATAATTTCTTAAAGGTTATTTTCTAACGCTATACAGAAATGTTAGTTAGTTTCTAACAATATAGTTAGTTATCTTCTAACAATATATAGAAATGTTCATTAAATCACAATCAGCTTTAAATGCGAATAACTCATTAACGATTGGACAGAAACAAAGACGTGCGATATCTTATATGCATAGTTTTTCCTTGGTTTTATTGTTTCTAGCCGGACTAATTTTTAGATTATTATTAAAGTTTGATTATATTTTAGTGAAAAATCTCTCCACCAGTTGCTAAGTAAATTTTAACATTTCGCCAGCAATACGCCAGCAGTGGGCCAACATTAGATCATTAGCGTATCAACCAAAAAGCTCGAGTGGCGAAACTACCATTTTTATCAACATTTGATATACGCCTTTTCTAAGGTCTTGTTTGAATATAAGAATTTAATATTTACTCTGTATGTCGCAGATCAGTTTATGGGAAAGTAAGTTTGAAGGACGGAAGAAGGACGTGGCTATTGCAGTAATAATCAGAATAACTCATTTTTTAAAAACGTTCTTTTTCGGTTGTTGGAAAGTTACAACAGTATTTAACGCCATGGACTGAAGTGTTCTTAAATGACTTACATGTAGATTTCCTTATGCTTTAGGGAACTTGAATAAATGGTAGGTATATCATTCATTCAATAAATTTATGTTGGAACAATAACGATACCTAATTAAGTTTTGCATTTTGGATTACAGGACAGTATTTGAAGACAATGATACTATCTACATCTAATAACTAACATCTAATACAAAAAAAATAACATTTTAGTATATTTAAAAAAAAACAGAAACTCACTCATCATATTATAGTCAGCATAAAGATAGGTGTGACCTGCAATAACCCACGTGACTGTAATAAATCGGAGCCCGTTGACTGCACCAAGGTGTCGGTTATTTTCATTAGTACTTACGTTGATTAATTTTAGGTAGTTGGTGTACACGGAGAAACACACCAGGAATTTGTAATACATTTCTGAAATAGAAACATACAATGAAATTTATGAAGCTAAAAGAATTAAATTTGTCATATTTGTTTTAAATTCAAAGAGAGAAAATTTTACAGTATGCAAATGTATTAGAAATTTATTTAGAAAACTAAAAACTTCCTACTGATCACTGTTAGACTTTCAATCATACACCAGATTTTAAAAAGAAAAAAGTACTTTTAAATATTTAAATGTAAAAGAAAATATTTTGTTCTGTTTTGTTTTTCAATTTTCTAAAGAAAATTCCAGATATGGAAAAATAGAAAACTATCTTCATTTTACTCCATATAACACCTTCAAAATTATAACTGAGCATCGTTATATATTCCTTTTTTATATGTTTTATAAATATAAAAAGGGAATATATTAATATCATAATTTATGTAATTGCTAGGAATATATCAATATTATAATTTATGTAATTGTTAGGAATATATTAATATTATAGTGTAATTATAATGTATATAATATATATTTGTATTTTGATAATTTCTGATGACAAGAAAATTATTACTAGAATATCAACTATTAATGTGTCACACATGCTATTCTTATTTTCAAACAAAATGTTTGTTTTATAAAAATTAGTAAGTATATTAACATCTGTATCACAAGCATAAAAGCATAATAAATAAAAGATGTTCGGAATGCCTTTTGTTGATAATATACTGGGGGGATTGTTTCCAAGATTCCCTTTATCCTCCCCCCACCCCAAGAAATTTTTCTTAGAAGGATTTTTCATTAGAACAAATTTCTAAAATCCTTACTTCACTTAGATACTACAATCGCTAGTGTTTTTTTACCTAGAAATTGAATTTGATGCAGAAACTTTCCTTACCACCATACAGATTGGATGATATATTTATGTCAAAAAGAGAAGCAAAGAATTTACATGATTATCTGCTGTTTACATTTAAACAGAATCAGTTTCACCAAAGAGTTAATCTTCAAGGATCTGAACAATTCAGGGTTATTAGAATTTTTATTTAAGTTATATGCATTAATTTATCTGTCATACTAATATGTTGAATAAATATTTCTCATTTAAAAAAAGATCGATTTCAATTTTTGTTGGATTGGAAAGTTTTACAGTTTACTAGAATTCCATTTATCCGGACTCTTGATGTTCACTACTCCAGTTATCTTTATTACTTGTCCTTTTTCTCTAAATAAAATTAAGCTTATAAGTATTATTTTTAAATCTTTAATTTAACAATAAAATTAAATGAGTATAATGTCATAAAAATAATGACATATTTTTCTTCCATATTTCAACAAAGCCGTAATTATAATTTAATTTTAATGGAACATAAAATTTTTAATTATAAATTCAAATAAATAAAATATTTTTTCTTTGTTTAATTTCGCTATAATAAAAATAGGTACAAATTTATATCTTATTTTAGGTTTAGTAATTAGTTTAAAGGTTCACATAAATTAAAATTTATTTGATTAAATATTAACTAATGTAATGCAAGATTTTTTTGTGCCCAGCTATTATTCAAAGGTGGCATTTCTTCAAACCACAACCGAACAGATGTGAGATCAGAACTAAAATGAGAACAAAGGGTTTTTTTGGGGGGGAGGGGAGAAATCGCGCTTTTAGGTAATGACGTAACAACAGAAGTTTTTACAGGAGTGAATAAAAGATGACCTATTTTTTCCCCTTAACAACTTAAATTAACGCGCAATTGCTTTAAAGAATGTTTTTACTCCTGGAAAAAGAAGCCGGGATAATTGTGCTGTTCAGAATGCCAATGGCAGTAGGCATTCTATTAAAACCAACGTCCAAGTTCACTTAATTTTATTAGCCTATTTCCGACATTTTAATTTCCTAGTAGACAAATCGGAAAGCTAAGGAATACGCTTAAGAATAAGCCCATTAGACTTTTAATAGTGACTTTTGAATATTTCACATTCGATTACAGTAATTCTCAGTTTTTATACTGCATGTCTTATTTATGAATAAAATTAAGTCGCAAGAAATAAACCCAGATTTCCATTTGTTATACTTCTTTAGAAGGCATGCTGATAAGAAAAGTGTTGCCAGTTCGATTTATTTATTCTCACGGTTTTGCACACTTTTCCTTTCCAAATATAAAGACAAGGAAACATTAAAGCTTCTGAGATCTATCCATAAATTTCAGTCTGGGTTTTGCTGCAAATCAAATTTCCATTTTATCAAATTTCCATTTATTTATTTTTCTATTCTATAAATTATGAATGCTTTCTCAGAAAACCGATATTTTTTATCGCCCTAATTAAATGAAAGAATGCAAATAACTCAACTCTACACAAAAGGCTTTTGTTGTTATCTATCTTTTAAATATTCTAAATGTCTTCGGAATGCAATAATTCGGGTTCCTTAATTTTTTTCTATTATAATGAACACTATAAAACAGAAAAATATTTCAAAAATACATAAAACATAATGTGCGTAATATTTACTTTTCGTGATGGACAAAGGTTCAGGGTCATTTCCCTGCCTGATTCGAGTAATAACGTCCAGAGATGTTCCTACAATTAGGAAAAGAGCCATGGTTCCTATTACAGCTCTGAAAAAAGAAAAGTCTATAAATAGGTTTTCTGTGCTTTCATAAATGGATTTAAAATTTAGCACTGGCGTGAAAACAAAAGTTCTAATTATATATAAATACTTGTCTAGTCGAAAATTTAATAAAAGTGCAGAATTTATTTGAAAACAGGAAGTCTCTGAAAGCATAATAAAAATGGTAATTTTTTAAATCTCTGTTAACAAAAATTATCGACATTCAGGTTCTCACCAAAATGTGATATTTTTTTACATGATATACAGTTATAAAGCCTGAGTTTTACAGATACTGCAAACTTTCCAAGATTCCTCTAAGGGGTCTTGTAAAAGAGATTCCATGAGCGGAATTACCTAATACGAGGGGAAAGACTTGGAAAAATGCAATTGTGAAATTATGTAATAAAAAGAAAAATGAAATAATCTAAAATGCGTTTTGCATTAAATTTACACTTTTAAAAAAAGTGTATTTAAAATTGAAATAAAGAATGATTTTTTTTGTTTTAAAGTATTTACATACTTAAATTTATGTGTTAGTCAGCAGAGAAATTTGAATTAAATCAAAAACTCTATGAGGAAATCAGTAGAAATGGTTCTTCGCCTTTCGATATCAATAGTTGAATAACTCTCTCTAAACTACTGAGATTTGTATTAGTCTACAGTAAAATAAAATACTGCTGTTAATAATTTTCTTACAGATCTGAAGTGCGTAATGCGACAACATTATATAACCGCTTTAGTCGTTGCAATTATCATCTTCATTCTCATCGTCAAAATTCTCATTAACATTCACTGCCTATGAATCTATTCATAATAAGCGCTGCCAGAACATAATACCGTCAAAAATAATGGTATGAGAATTAATGATTAATGAATTAGAAAATCGTTGTGACACTAATATTTTCTCCCAGTAAATTTTAAAGATATACAACTAACTGCCTTTAAAACCATGCATTATTTGTATTACATTTTCTTCCTAGCTCCTATCTTTAAGGAAATAGCTAAGGGACGGTACAAAGAAAACGAATAACGAGCTCAAAAAGAATGCAACAGTTAATAACAGTATAGCAATGATTTCGAAAGGAGAAAATTTTCTGGAAAATACTAAACTTCTTAGTAGAGATCCTTAGGTTTGTAAAGTGGGCCGCCCAGGTGGGAAAATGGTTAGTGATCCTGACGGACGTACCGAAGGGCCCGGGCTCGAATCTCGGAGAAAACACGGGTGTAAATTGTCTATCCTTTCATAGGAGGTAACGGTGGCCGCCCGTTAGGTGCTTGCATAGTAAATTGCCCGCCGCTTCTGGCCTTAGTAGTGGCGAAAGTATAAAATGGCAAGTACCCGTCATTAAAAAAAAAAAAAAAAAAAGGTTTATAAGTTGGAGTGATCCGAGAAGCGATACTAATAATCCATATTGGACAAAATAAATAAACTTAAATGATATAAATGATATCAGTTCGAAGCTTTAAATATATGACACTGGAAGAGGAGTGACTGTATATTCAGGTAACTTTATAACCTGTATTCAGTGGCTTACCAACCATAATAATGCTATAATAAATACATTATTTTATTCATAAATTATTGTTTTCGTCATAAAAAATCGAAAACAACCAGGCTTTTGTCTAGTGGAAAGAGGTAAAGTTCAATAAATTTCTATGCTAAATGGAAAAATTCATATTATCTCTTGAACTGTGGATGATGCGTGATTTTATTGTTATAATAACTCACAGTGAACAAAACAATTGTATTTTACTTACAAGATGGCTATTTGATCATTATTCACAGTGAAGTATTGCTTCGTTTCACAGTTCTGAACTGTCAGTGTACCTTTTACACTCAGTTGTTTGGGAACTAGAAATACAAAAAAGAATAATAATTACAGGGTAAATTTAACATTTCAAAATTTATTTACAAAATCCTTTAAAAATCCGAACTCGAGTTGTAAAATGGAGCAACATAACTATTTCAGATAAAAATAATATACCTAAGCTAAGCACATTAATATAAATTTAAAATTAAATAAAATACGAATTTAGATTCACATTCGAAGAAAGGGTTGGTTAATGATTTCAGAGGAATTTGATACAGGTTCTTCTTAAACGAGCAAAACTGCTGTGCATTTCTGTACGATTCTATGCACAAAACATTCTGCACAATTTCGTCAGAGTTACATTGCTTAAATCCACGAAAAAAAACGAGATGCAAATACGAATTAAAAATGCGAAAAGGAGCAACAGATGTACCTTCACCTATTGAAAATTTATAATGGAAAGGAAGAAAACCTTTCTAAGATTTATGCATTTCTGACAGAATGGCTTGGAATAGTTTAGTGTCATAAAAAAGAAGAATTTATGTTGTACAAGAAACTAATTTCTAATAACGAAAACAGCTTTCTAAACACGCACATCTTTTATCTAAAATGAATGTCGTGTAAAGCATTTCTCTAAATAAAATCCCTAAAGTGAAATTAAATTTAAAATCCAATTCTCCCCAATTTAAATGTGGAGAAAATTCAGAAACAAAAACTGAGGTTGGAAAGGAGAAAAACTTTTTAAGATTTATGTATTTCTGGCAGAATTGCTTAGAATAGCTTGGTATCGTAAAATAAGGAGGGATTCGTGTTGTACAAGAAACTTCCTTCCAACCACTAAAACAACTTTCTAAAGACGCAGAGCTTTTGTCTAAAATGAATGCATGGGGAATTCTCTAAATGAAATTTCTGTAAGTAAAATTAAATCTAAAATTCAGTTTTGCCTAATTTTAAACGCAGAGAGATTACCAGTATTTCAATTAAAGTAAAATATATAGTTTCAAGAGCAAAATAAATGCGATGCATGCATCCCTGTGTAATCATTTTCTTCAGTTAATGGCTAATACAATAATTATTATACTTATTAGAATAATTATTCCATTATAATCAGTTAGAAAATCACCTGGATATTAAAGAGAGTTTCAAGTCGGTCTCCAATTAGTATATTACTACATGGAAGAAAGTTTGAATATCATTTAATGTATAATAAGGGTTGAATTGCATGCCTCCTTTTAAAACGTCTTTATGTTCTGAAAAGTAAACTTACGTCTGAGTAACTAAAGCTATGGATTATTAAATCAAGTTTCGTCTGTAAGTACTCTGTATTCTAAGTTTCTTATGTAAGTTGACTATTTTAAGTTTCGTGTACTAAAAAACTATGCCCTCGAAATTGAATTGTAGTGATTTATGCTTTTTTTAAAATGATCAGAATTGAAATAATGTGGACTGATTTTAAAATTACACTGTTTACATCCAATATGATAGTTCTAACAAGATAGGAATAATCATGTGCTTTTTTTCAGTGAAATAAGTTTTATTGTAATTCCGTGACTCATTTTCCACTTCCCTGTGAACTTTACCCCATTTCTTTGGACTTTTGCCTGTTAAACGCTGTGAATTCTTCAATACTTAAAAACTTTGTTGATTGCACAGCTTTAAGAATTAACGTAAGTGATGATGTTTTATGCAGTATAATGCATAAATTAAGCTAATGACGTAAGAAATTATCGCATTTTCTCATGCGTACTCTTGGGGGGGGGTTCGATTGGTTTTTTTGCTCTCTCCCCAGTCGTCTTTTAAGCGAGGGAGAATGTAATGAGTTATCGCATTTCCCAAGCATGCTTTTGTTATGTAACTGGTAGTATGTCCAGCAAATAATTGAAAGATCCGCAGGTAAAATATTCACGAATCGAGTCTTCAATGATAGAAAAGACAGTAAAGCTTTCACTCGCCAACAGGATAAAAATAGGGTATTTTGATTTTTTATTCCATTAATGAATACATGCAAAATCAAGTAACGGGGTTACACGGGTACACGGGGTTAATTCAAAAGAAGAAACTGCCTTTTGTGCATAGTTCCCGTTTTACTCCCTAATAAAATACTAACGCAGTGATATTAAAACTTTATGGCAGTGCGACCCCATAAAAATGCAAACGACCCCAAAAAATAATTTCGCGACCCCAATCGAAACGTCGACCCTTAGTTATATACCCTCAATTCAGATGTTTTAGAAATTTTATCCTTCTTATGTTACTACTGTAAAATACCACGACCACTATTTTAACGTATTTGAATTAGTTAAACACTTTTCGGGCAAAAGAATTTATTTATTTATTGAATTTTCCCCATAAAGTTATTGAAAAAAATCTGTATGTTATTTGCTAAAATGAAATAAAATGTTTCTACTGGTTAGATAATACTTATTATAAGATACCCAATCATAAAAATGAAATTAAGGAGTGATATTTATGTGCACACAACTTTAAAAGTCGTTAAAACATAATTTCTTGAATATTTTCAGAAAAAATATGTTGTAAGAGAAACATAAATTAAAAATTGATATATCAATGAGTTTCATTATAACTCCGAAAATTTCTTACTTTGGTCAAGAATGCTATGTACGTCATCCGCTGTGCAAGAATTCGGCACACAAACACCCATTCTTAATCCTAGTAGATAAAACCAGTGAGCGTTCTTCGCTGTTTCAGCGAAGCTCTGAAAAGAATAATAGAAAAATCATTAAATAAAAACTGATGTAAAGACACTGGAAGCAATAACAAAAGAACACTGAAAATTCAATGACGGGCACTGAATCCTTCATTTAGTTGCATTTTAAAAAGCTACCCAAATTTGCTCCAATACCCAACACAAGTAACCTATGGATTAATTACCGGTAACTGTGAACTCTCAGTCTAAAGGTTACCGGCAACCAACGGATTTGAGATGCATCTTGGGTTTAATTTTGTGTTAATAATCTATTTAATCGATGTATAACTATAATTATATTAAATCTGAAGTATGTCTTAGTGATACTTTCTATGGATTACATCTCAAAACAACTATTTAAGTAATTGGAAATAACCTTATAAGGTATTTCTCCCGCTTTCTTCACATGCCTTGGTGGTGTAGTGGTCAGCAAGCTAGGCGCGTATTCGAGACATCCGGGGTTCGAGTCCCGTCGAAGGCGTTGCTCATTTTTCATCACTCCTGCTTCCGAAATAACCTAATGTCTCTACAAACTGCGGTAACGGATAGGAATGAAATGGCCTGCAGTCTGATTATGACAGAAATGAATAAAAACATCCACAAAAGTAACAAGCAATTAATGAATTAAGTAATGTAATTAAAATCACAAATAAATGTACAGAAAAATCGAATAGTTTGCATTATCATGAGGTGTTGTTTTAATAAGTTTGTTTTAATAAGTTTGGAAAACCGAAAGGAACTGAACGGTTTATTTTATTGTATTTGATGAAAAAATGTTTGTTGCTTTTCAATACTGAAAATGTCAATAATAATCATGCAGCTTGTTGATTCCTGCATTTCATTTAGACTTGATTAAAAGTAGTAATTCTTAAGTTTATGTGATGAAAATTTTTTGCAGTGTGAAATTCTCGAGTTAAATAAAAATGTTATTTTGTGTGTAATAATACTTACACACAAATGTAATGTAATAATAACACAAATGTAATGTGTGTAATAATACAGTGGGTAAATAATACTTACTTGTAAATACTCGTAAGTACTTCATTCGTAACGCATGGTTCCCACATCAAATTAATCTCTTATTTGCCTAATTATAATATTCAGATCGTATCACAGCCGTCGGGAGATTAAATAAATCATCTCATCGTGCGTCAATGGCATTAACTTCCTCTTTTGACTAGATAAGTTTTTAATTTAAATTTCATACAGTATTGGAAAAATAGCACTTGCTTCAAAATATTATAAAAAACAGTTCTGAATAATTGTGCGTTTCTTATTGATAGGCAAGAAACATTGTGATAAACATCAGTTGTTAAGCATTTTCGTTTCTGATTTTGTTCTTTTCAGAACATTACACGAAAATGTTTTTACTATAGCTGCTAAAGCATTTGCCTTGCTACGAACGGGGTAGAATGGCAAATTCTCTCGCTAAACAGAGGCTGAAAGACTGAGTACATAAGACTTCCAAATTACAAGGTAATTGAACCGATTCTGAATTTCCTGCCCAACGTACATTATGCTTTTCCTAAGATAGACGAAAGGAAATGGTGCTTCTGAAATACTCTAAGCTATATATTCTGGTTTGTTCATGATATTTATACAAGAGCAATTTCTGTTGATCTTGTGTAATATTTACAACAATGTATATACATTCTTGTAAACGTTTTGCAAATTGTAAATATTTATTATTAGTTTATTGTTGTAGCAAAACATATATGTGCAATTTAATAGGCCGTACAAGGAAGTCATCTGGTGTCAACATAAGTTTTTTTAAGATTAGTTGATCTGCTTCGTTGCCAGGCATAATTCTAGAATCGCATTATTGATATGTTCGTTTAAACAATCTTCATTTAGTATTTAAATTACAGCAATCCTGTAACAGAGAGTATTTGCCCTCCAAATTGCATTGTAAGGCTATTTAACAAATCTGGCATTTTAAGTATTTCTTGGAATGATTCCGAGTATTCATTAGATTTAAATACATATATGATACATACATTCCTGATACTTAAAGATATATATAGGTCTGTATCTTAAAACGTTTAGAAGAAAGGGATAAGAGCATTTGGGGTTCTCAAGAATCCGTCGCTCATCTTCAATATTCGAATATCACCTTTTGTAATCCTAACCTTCCAATGTCGAAAAGAATACTTAAAGGTCGCTCTTAAGATAGGATCAAAGTAGAGATTATGTAAATAAACACTTTAACTAACTATAAATATGCAGAAATTATGCTCTAGTTTTCTTTACCGATTTAACTTAAATTTTGTAAACCTGGTTTGACAGAACGCAGGACTATCTTTTTTTTTTTTTTACTTTCTTGTACGAAGTAAAGGAAGTATTGTAATCGCGAAAATTTTCGGGTATCATATTTGAACGAAAATATCCATTTTGACAGCTAACGAATGCACTTTAACAATATTTTTGCGTGACATCTGTACATAAGGACAGAATAAAGGACTTTGTTTTTCCTTGATTGTGAAATGGATCTAAAATGAATTCAGAAGAGATTCTTTCGTGACGTCTGTACATACATACGTATGTATGCATCTCGCATAGCTCAAAAAACGAGTAGTCTCAGAACGTTGAAATTTTGTATGTGGGACTGCTATAATATGCAGTTGTGCACCTTCCTTTTTGGTTGCAATCGGCAGAACCCAAAGTTATATCTACATATATATAGTATCTACTCTGTTACTAGGCTCGGTGAGCTCAATTTTTTTTCTTCTTATACGTTCATAAATTGTATATTTTTTATGTTAAAAGTGATTGAATTATGTCGTTCTTATGTTTCGGTTAAGGTTTTTATGCCTTTAGTTAATCTGCACGCAATAGTTCTAGAATTATCAACAATTTAAAAGTTGTTTAAGTGTATCTAAGCCTAACGAGCAGTCGTATTTGTTTACATTTGAAAGTTAGCAGAACATTGAGTTAAGTCAGTTTGCACACCTACTTCAGTGTCTTTTTGCCGAGTGAGACCAAAAGTAAATTTTAGTTTTATGCACCGAAAAATCTGTCTTCTTGTCCGGTGGCCAAATTGCTTGTTTTTGTGTAGAAACTCTAATTTTAATTCTAAAAATTGTTTTTTTAACTGTTTTTGGTGTTTTATGTTTTTTTTTTTTTTTTTTTTTTTTTTTTTGCTTGAGTTTTTATGTATTTTGCCTTGCCGCGGAGTGCAAAAATTAATTGAATGAGAAGTACAGTGGCTGTTCGCACATTTTCTAGACGATTTTTCTTTTCTGTAAAAACAAAGTCTACTTGGAAATTCGTTTTCTAACTGCAGCTATATTTTTGAAGGTATAAAGAATTGTCTGCGCCTTGACAGTTTTGTTTCCGTGCAAAATGATGCTTTGAAAGAAACAATGGATAGAAGGCTATGTTTGTGTTCTTTCCAAAGAAAATTATTCGTCTCTAATTACTTAAAAGGCTATGAAAGCCATGGTTTTTCGATATCTAAAGCTATGATAGGTAATATTGTCAACAAGAAAGGAAAAAAAGAGCAAAGTTTGGTTTCATATGGATACATTTTTCCAAATACGTATCTAAGTAAAAAAAAAGGGATGTGTCGAATGTTCCAGATGTAAGATATTTAATATTAAAAGAAAATCTCCCAAGTTAACGGACAGCTCCAAAATCATTAAAATACCCAGTACCAACTGTAAACAAAGTGGTTAATGTTGATTTGAATCTTAAAAAGGCAGAAAGACATGATGTGCGTAGTCTTTCTCCACGACATATCTCCGAACGCAGAAGGTGCTGCAGAATTCCTTTTGTGAAACATATCCAGACAAAAATGAAAAAACGTTCTGACAATAGATAAATCTTGTGTGTATTTAAATGACTTCTATAAAAAGAGATCCATATATTTTCATCAAAGAGGGGAAAATATTTTAAAATATGATTCAAAGAACCTTAAAAGTTTTTCAAAAAGACTTACGATTGTTGTTGATTTTTCATATAACGGCAAATTAAAAATAAAGTGAGTGGATGAATATGTTAAGATCAACTCCGCATATTTTCAGGAACATATTTTATAACCAGTTTTCAAATATGATAAACCTACTCTTCACACACAGAGCCATGAATCAATAGAACTGCATCAAAACAAAGTAAGCAGGCAGATGTCAAAATCCACTGTTAATTTCCCGGTAAAAAATAGAACAAGAAACGGGTATTAAGGGCTTCCCTCTTATTCATACTAAATCTCTTGATGTATCATCCATGGATTCTGCCTTTCGGACTTTCAAAAAGGGGATTGATCAAACGTCAACCAACAACCCCCCTTGGACTTGGAAAGCTGTTTAAGAGGAATGGAATACAATACCTCTTCCGATCAGGATGTGGAAAGTAAAGAAAGATTAAGAGTTATCAAATAGAGCGTTTAAAGTACAAAAATTTTAGGTAAAATATTTATGTAAATACGATGAATAATGGTCTAAAATATGTGCGAATACCCTCTTATATTTCTAATAAAATTCGAGGAAATAAGTTTAAATGAAACGCAGCTAAATACGTGTATAATTTCATAGGCTGTACAAGCAAGTCATATGATATCTACATCAGATATTTTCCTTTTAACTTTCACCTTTTTCCTTTTCATCATTTAGGCAATTAGAGTCTTAAGCACTTTTGCTGATCAACTACTTTTATAGGATCCAATAATTGAGATTACTGTTCTTAGCACTACAGAATGAAACAATGAAAAATGAAAACCAAAAATAACTGGTTTTCAGGTTCGGACTCACTCATTAAAATAAAAGGTGATGTTTAAATAGAATAAAAAACACGATACTTACTGTATTCTGATTGGTAATATTCGCAAGTTCAGGTATCTTGTGAAACAGCGTATACAGTTGCGGCTTTGGGGGTAGGATAGGTGTAAAGCGAACTAGGCAGTAAAGGCCTTTTTGAGGGTTTCCCTCTTGATCCTTTAGTTCCGGAATGACTTGGTTGACACACTCATCGTAATCTCCAACGTATCCGAAGTTACCCTCGAACAAACCATCTCCCGGCTTGCCCCACGAATCGATTACTGAAATGGGATAAATATATGCATATATAATTACATGGGAGCTACAATTTTACATTTTTCATGAACATTTATGATTTTTCTGTGTACTATTTACAAATAAAATGCAGCTGTATAAATATGTTAAAATTTTTTAGGACATATAGGAGACAACACAATACAGACTGCTGATATAATAAAAAAGGCTTCATCTCAGGGAATAAATAGGTACTAATACAAAAAACAAATGATTATTGTTAACAGAAGTGCTTAATATGTGGTGCTAGAAATAACTTTTATTAATCATAAGAGAAGTGTGTAAATTCGCAGAAATAATTGGATACTTTGTAAATGAAATTTAATTAAACCTATGTTGATTGAATATATGATTAAAATAAAACTATGATTAAATTATTAAGTATTTCTTTTATGTGTTTTAAATCTCTCAGATTGATAAGCAATACAGTTATATTTGGAAAGATAAATGTATGTTTATGTCACATCAAAAAGCAGCAGTTTGGCTCTTTGCCAGGCCACATAGGCAACATTTTCGCAAATGGTAAATTTTGTAAAGATGTATGATAAATGAAATGGTAGGTAGAGTAACCTTAATGCAACATTAAGTGACAACCTAAAAGTCTGGCTCATTAGAGACATAGCTGAAATAAAAATTAAACACATTACGGCTTTTATTGCAAAAAATATTAAAGTAAAAACATTTTAAAAGGATTTGAAGAATTAATTAACTTCAGAACGTATAAGTGACTAACCATTACACTTCCAGATTTAATGTGAATTGAACATGAAAATTTCTATTTCTTGCCACAGCGGAATTTTTTAAAATTGTTTCTGATGCAAAAATATTTTATAGAGTTTCTCAATCATGTACTTTTTCCCTCTTTCCAAGATTTCTTGGTAGATTAAGTAATTTTCTGGAAATAACTCCATGAATTCAGAAAATCGATGCTTAAAAATTAGGAAATTTATAAGAAAATTAAAACAATTTATTCCAGAATAATCTATTCTACAGCTAAAATAAACTCATTCACAAAAAAATAACTAGTTTGTATTGTATTCTTTATACTGGGTCATTATAAGTAATGAGGTCTTTTAAAATGAACTAAAACTTAGGAAGATAAAGTATACCTGCATTGACTTGCTATAAAAACAAGTAATAATTTTATTTATTTTTTATTCGTAATGCAAGATTTAAAGAGCGTTGTTCGATTTTAAAACTTATTTTTTCTAATTGTTAAATGGAAGGGACAAAGGAGCCTATTTGGCCTATTTTACTTTATTAATTCATTTAAGTAATTATAAACAGGAATATTAATGTTGCATAGGGGGCTCGGACAACAAACGCGAGCCATTTTTAACGGTGATTCCAAAACTTCCGAGTCGAAAAAACAGTCTAGAACACGAGCCTCTTTCTGGAAGACCTGTAGAGCTCGACGAAGGTATCGTGTAAACTAATCCCGTCGTAAACGCTAAGGAACTAGCAGAAGATAAGCAAAAATATGTTTTAGTTTAAAAAAGAACTTTGTTTCCCTTAATTTTGAAAAATTAAAGAAGTATAAAAATGTATATAAAGTTATTTATGGGGTGATCAAATACGTATTATTCACTATAATAGCTGCATTTACTAAAGACGAAAAATCTTTATTTTCTATATACAATTACCTTTCTGATTCAATGAGTTTCTCTTGAAAGTGCCCCCATACCTGAAAAAACCATGAAACAACAACGATAACAGCACCTCTTCCTCTTTACGTTTATATTAACTAGCATACTCATCGTCACTGCTTACATGCATAGTCATTTTATCTGTGTAATATTTTGATTTTAAGGGTGGAATTAAAAACTATTTGGCCAACTGTATAGAATCACATTTTAACTCTCACTATGGAAAACGAATAAATTGTTTCTTCATTCTTACAACAGCTAACAGCATATTGTAATACATTACCGCGTTATTTTACTTCAGGAATAATTATATTCGAATTACATTGAAAAAATAAATTAAAAATAGTTTAATCTTTAAAACATCTGTGACTTCCTCTTGTTATGAAGTCAAATTCAATAGACGTACAAGCTCCACCAGTCTTACAGCCATTTATGCACGTATACTAATCAACAATTAAATAAAGTTTATGCTTTTTTCTCTAAAATTATCTCGGCCTGCGTTAAAAGGAAGCAATTTTGAAAGAGTTTAACATCAGTATCTCATGAAGCCTTTTAAGTTCCCTCCCATTTGAGTCTGTTCCTGACGGAAATAGTAAGTTCTTCAAAACCAGAAATATTAATGAGTCCGTTTTCCTTGTGAAATCCTTCACGAAGACATCCTTGTTCCTACACAGATAGAGCAAATGTGCTTTGCCATATTACAATAAAAAACATCCAAGACAGTTCAGATGATGACCACAAGGCTACCTGAAAAATTTACGATGTTAATAAATATTCCTGTACTGCTTGGGAATTTTAAACGAGGGAGTGTGAATTTTATAAATGTCAGCAGTTCAGCACCAAACACACACAGTAACTGTCTTCTGCTAGACATTGTGATATATTTATTCTCACTTGGAAAAATACAGCAGCTGCAAACAATATTGGATTTATACTATATAGCAGTTCAAATGAGATTACAGAGCGTGAGGAATATTTTACACCTCTTCCCCGTCAAACAAGTTCGAAAAAGTGCCATAAGAAAGATTAATTTTATTGTTATATGATTCCAAAATATAATATGCATTTTTCTCACTTTTCTTTCTATATACTGTTCGTAGAGATTTGGGTACATTTCAAGATGTACGTACAAGTGCATCTTCGAAAATACTGGAATAAATATTGTTGAACATATACATATGCTTTCAATGGTCAGAAAGTTTAATGTTCTCCAAAAATGTCTGCGAAATATTTTTATTCCCTGAAATAAAAATCAAAAGAACATATGAACATACTGGAATGTCAGATAAATAAGATGGTGCTTTGCAGCGAAAGAAACCTGTATCAAAGGTCATTCTTCTTCACAGATTTCAAGTACTTGTCAAAGTGAACGGGCTGACTTAGGAGTCATTAAAGACAGAGGGATCGTGGAAGGTTAGCAGTTGTTGATTGCTACTGTCTTGAAATATCAAATGTACGCCTACGTCGATCTCAGACTGTATTTATTTTAATGTCATTAAATAATAAATAAATAATAATAAACTACTTACAGTTATTAGATCTGAAGTGCTAGTAAACAAGTGTAAGTATATTTATTTACTTTATAATATACTGCTATGTTCTTTAGAACTCACGCACTTTAGAATGCACTTTAGAAATCAAGCACTTTGCACTTAGATATTGCAAGAATTTTTGTTTAAAGAATATGTCAGTTTCAGTATTTTTATTCACGTCTGTACGTAAAGCCGAATTTTCTCATCTTGAATAAAAAAGCTAGATGCCTAGCAACGCACAATTTTTTTTATACCAAACATTATTGCCAGTTTATGGCTGTTTTTGACGTATTTTATCATTTAAGATGACGTGCTTTTCTCTACTGCTTTATATGGGTTTGTTTTTCTGTTTGTTTATTTTCTGTTTTAGTGTAAATTTATGAAATAAAACTGATTCATTTCTAGAGAATTGTCATGCTTGAAATGTTGCATTTATAATCATAATACAGGGTTATTCGAAGAGAAAGAGCAGATTGCAAACATGTATTTCTTGCGAACTACAAAAGATAAAAACACGATTTTAACGTTAATGGATAGAGAAAAGTGTATTAGTACGGGTAAAAGTTCCAATCATGGCCGCATTGGCGCTGTTGTTTGTTCTGGTATTATTTGTCGGTTGGAGCCCAAAGAAAGCCACATCGCCAGCAAGCAAAGAACTTAAAATTCCTTAACCAACGATGGCGAGTTCTAAAACATCGTCTGCGCATGAAGCCATACAAACTGCAGTTATTGCAAGCATTGCATCCTGACGACCACAACAAAAGGTACGAATTTTGCAGTAGCATGTTAGATGACATCGAAGAAGACAATTTTGCTGAACGATTAATTTTTTCCGATGAATCCACTTTTCATCTTTCACACATGGTGCTCATATTGAATGCATACCATAATTGCAAACTTTTCTCTATCCATTAACGTTAGAATCATGTTTCTATCTTTTGTAGTTTGGAAGAAATAAATGTTTGAAATCTGCTCTTTCTTTTTGAATAACCCTGTATAATTTTCAAAAGTGATTTTTTTACATATAAAAAATTCGATATATATTTAGTATAAAAACATCGGTGTAAATATGGTACAGTTTCTTTATTTAAAGTTGAAGCTTTTTATTCATTTTCTTTTATTTCAAGCAGCACAGCAAAGTATACGTAGCTTTGCTTGGTGACAGACTAATCATTCGTATTTTGACAACATAGGATAGATTGGAAATAATCTAAATGTATTTATTTCAACATATCTGGCATAATTAATTTATTAACTTCGGACAACTTTTTTTCAGGGTGAAGATACCAGAAATAGGCTGCGAATAAAAAATGTTAAATGAAGTTTGCTTCAATGCAATGTTTAAGTTCAAATATTTTAGAAAGGTCCTATCGCATTACCTCATATTTGAGCGAGAATTTTTATCATAATGTTAGTGACAGAAAATTATGAAGAATTTTTTTTACAAACATTTCTCCCTGCTTTTGCCTTTCCGTTTCCGTTCAAGTTCACGAAACGCAATAAAAGTTCAATTCATTCGCTTATAACACGATTATCTAATATATATCATATATATCTAATATATATATTCCTGTATCACCTTACGTAAAAAGATTTGTTTGTTATCTAAAGAAAAAATATTAATTTTTGTAAATGTTATTTATTTTGTTTGTTTGTTTTGCGTACTTATACCATTGCTGTGCAAGTTTTCCCTTAGTTTGAAAAACCAATTATTATAATTTTTGTTATCTTTTCTGAACTCCTCAATTCCCCTCACATTTCCTCGCCGACAGCAAATTAAGCTAAAATGAAGAAGTGTATTCAAACGGGCGAAAAGAGAAAGTTAGTCAGAGCGTGCTTTTGCTAGTACAGCGCACGATTCTCTTTTATCTTTCCTGCTATTAATCTTAGTTGCCGGTAAGTTCCCACCGCAAGTAGTCGGCATTATCGTGAGTACGAAGTACGTGCATTTTTGTTAAAGAGTTTAATCAAATAAAAGGGCAATTTAAACCCTTTCCCTGTGTGTTATTTCCGCACGCCCTGAAGACAAGTTGCCTGGCTTATTACTAAGATCGTGTCTTTGCATGATAGCACAAAGTACGATCTACAAAGATTTTCCTTTCCCTATATTTTACAGGCATTGACTATAAAATTTACTACTGTATATTATCATCTTTACCCAAAATAAATCTTTATCAAAATTACCATCTTTATCAAAATTAATGATAATAATATTGTTCTGTAGCACAGGTAAGATTGGAATAAGTTACACATTTCTTTTTTATGTTTTAAATTATATCAAAGTGTTAAAGCGTTAGTTTCGTCAGACAACAGAAGACATATTGGCGTTAGAAACTTCTGAAGGAATGCTTTTACAATTCTTTGAACCGTTACATTAAGTTACGCTTCCAAATTACCTATGCGATCTCGTAAATGTTCCTCTTTTAATACTCAGGCACCCCTCCACGAAGGCATTCTTAAGAAAAATAGTCATTACATGTTTTGCCATAATTAGTTAACCAACCAATAAATGCAAAGTATATTTTTTTTTTAATTCATTTGTTACGATATCGAGGGTACGTCTAGCAGTTGAGAGTTTATTTCCAGGGAGGTGCGATTAAGTGTCCAGTACTATGATGTTAATTCCACGAAACTTTGATTTTTACATTGCATCTAAATGCTACGTTTACCCTACATATACTGCAGTCTTATTAAGGCATGGACTTATTTCTCTTTCTTATCATTCGTTTCTTGCCCTTAACCAGCTCTCATGTAACTGAGCAATATACTGTTAAATTTTTTATGAAGCATCGAATAACAACACCTCTACAAACTGATAATTTTCCAAAATGAGTAGAAGATAAATAAATTAAATGCTCTGATACCGTAGCGAAACGTGATAAAATGGAGATAGAAATAAAAGGAGTTAAGTTGCAGATACTTTAGAAGAAGAAAAAAAAAGCAAACGATTGTATAACGCGGTAAGTAAATGGAGGGCTTAGGAAAACATCTTCACTTAAAAATGATATACAAATGTTCAGAAAAAATATTAGCTTAGTAAACTGTAATTTAAATGCATGTTTAACTGAACCAGTCAATTATAGCTGTTATAAATGAAATAAAATTTCAATTATTAAAAATTGCATTTATTTCTCTTAAAACTGTCAGTTTAAAATTATAATCTATTATTTGAAAGCCAAACTAAAAATCTTCCAGCACTGTGAGTAGCAATACTCTGGAAATTAGTCATTTCTAGGTCGCGTGGAAGACAAACTAAAGATCTTACGTTTTGCGCATTTGGCGGTACTTGCTGTGTCGTGTGAATGATGCATAGTAGCCTAACGTTACAAGGTAACGTAACGGTTAAAAATGATTGAAAAAAAACTAAACAAAGACGCTTCTGAGTCAAAAATTAAAGAAATAAGATCGAAATGAGTAATTGTTAAGAGCAGCATTTTAAAGTAAAAATTCAAAACTGAGCATTACTGTATGACTACTATATGACCTATTTCTAAAAATAATACCAAAATATTTGAAATATTTGAGATTTATTACGATTTGCCTCAAGAGACAAAGCAAACGGTTAGCAAAATGATAGGCGACGTGATTTAGTTGTTTGACGTAGAATTACACAAAACTTCGATTAGCGTAAAATTGCAACAAACTACAATAAAAAGCCAAGTGCATAAAAATAAATACATCTCCTGCATGACTTTTATCGCCTTCTTTTCTGTTCACTAACAGCAGAAGAAAAGTCGTGCCATTTATTATAATTGATTTAAAACTCTTACAACTCCTCTAAAACAACAGAAAAGCAAAGCAAGGAAACAATATGGTTTCGATTACACAATGCAAGCATTCGACGATGTGAGCAAACACTCGTCGAGTGTTAATTGGCTTACTTCGCTGTGAGAAGGAAAACCTTGACCTAGAGTTGATACTTTAATACCTCCATTCTGTTGACCTACTCTGGAACACTCGTTCTGTGAAAAGGTATCAGTAAGCTGTAGCTTTTTCAAGGGTTTTATCACCTGTCATTAAGTGCCTAATTACAAATGACCGATTGTTCAATTCAGTTTATTCTTTCATTGCTGTTTCATTAATTGTTTAATACAGGTATTCTAAAGAGGCATTTAAGTTATTTTTATTTACAATTATATACTGTCGTTCAAAACCTTAACTATTGTTTGTTTGTTGCGAACAGGAGTATAATCTGGTTTAACACCGAAGTTCCCTCTTGCTGTATGGGAGGGACATTATAGAGTACATATGACTGAACGTATATTATGGGGAAAATATATATTATGAAACGTATATTATGGAAAAAATTGATATTATGTTTAACATTAAGCTTCAAATATCTTTTTTGTGCATTTCGGTCAACAAGATATATATAAGTAAAAAGAATCAAACAGAAAAGGAGGATTCCAAAATATAACAGATAGATAGAACACAAAATATGAATACACATTATAAGTATGAAAATCGAAGACGCGTTGTTTACGCATGCTTTATAAAATTATCTATAAAAATATCTCCATTTTTAGCTGTCTTTCTCCTATTTATATTTTTGTGTAAAATTCAACTTGCGGAATCAAAATGGACTAAGAATTTCATAATAAAATCATAATAATAATAATTCTCGAACAACGTTTTATTTATTTTAGCTAAATAGCAATGATTTCGAATAATTATACTTTTCAGCAAAGAAAACAGGTAAAAAAATGAAACATCGAAATACGTAGCAGTAACTGTTGATTTTCCCTTTTTACTTCCTCATACGAAGTAAAAAGGAAGTTTTGTAATCGCGAAAAATTTCAGGTAACATATTTCAACGAAAATATCCATGCTGACCGCTATCGAATGCAATTTAACGATGTTTTTGCTTGACATCTGCACGTAAGGACAGAATAAAAGACTTTTTTTCCCCAAAAAATTATAAAACTGATTTAAAATGGATTCTGAAGAGAATTTTTCGTGGCGTCTGTGCGTACGTACGTACGTATGTATCTCGCATAACTCAAAAACGAGTAGCCTCCGAACATTGAAATTTTGTATATAAGACTGCTATAACATGTAGATATGCACCTCCTGTTTCGGTTGCAATCGGGCGCACGAAAAAGTATATAAATATATGTATATGTATATATCAACTCTGTTACTCGGCTGAGAGATCTCAGTTTCTTTATTCTTATATGTTTGTAATTGTGCTTTTTTTGCCTTAAAAATGATTGAAGTATGTTGTTCGTATCTTCGGGTTAAGGTTTTTATGCCTTTAGTAAACCTGCATACAATATCTGTAGAATTATCAACAATGTAAAAGTTGTTTAAGTGTGGCTAAGCCTAATTATTATTACTATAGCAGACATATTTGTTTCCATTTGAAACTTAGCAGAATAGCGGATTTGTTGCCAATCTAGAGAAACTAAGCTTCGCCAACAACAAAGAAAACGCCTTCTTGTATTATTGAGAATTAAATCATGCTTAATCCATTCTCTAATTTATTCGAGGAAATAAATGTTTAAGATTTGCTTTTTAATATAGATAAATTTTAATATAGATATTTAGAGTTTTTATGTATTACTGCGTTGTCATGAAGTGAAAACTGAATTAATTGAATGAGAAGTACGGAATCATCTGTGAAAAACTGTTTCTTTTTATTTTTTGTTTAATTTTTTATACATCCTTTTAGATTCATTATAGTATTTGAATTGAACATGCAGCAACAATTAGATAATTCTTCAGATGATATATATTTTTGTGCATTCTGAGTTATAAAATGAATGAGATATAACGCTGTTATGTGAACCTAGCGTCAGAGTGTCGCTGTGGTAAACAAATATAGTGAATTTTAAAGAGTGCATTAATTCTATTCTAGTTTATGCGCTATCGACGAAGAAGATTTAATTCAATCCAATAAGTTTAAATTAAATGCAAAATGCGTATAATTTAATATTCCGTACAAGGAAGTTATATGGGCTACACATCAATTTTTTTTTATTTGCAGCTAAAGCAATTCTTGTCACTTTTTCTTTAACCATAAGTGTTCTTAAATCTTGATTATAAATAACTTTCTTACAAAACGAATTGTCTCGTAGCCTCAAAGTCTCACGTATACTGAACTGAAAAAGTAAAAATAAATAAATAAAAATAAGTAAGTCTGAAATAAAAATAGTACAAGTAGAGTGAGACAGATAGATACAAAAATAGTGATTAGGAATAGCGATTCAAAAATTAAATTATCAAATATTAAGTAAAGCAGTTAGAAAAGTTTATTTTTTTTGCTGTCTCAAGTGAGAAGCTTCGCGGTTGAATACTTAGGTCAAAATCTTAACACGTGCTACTAAAAAATAAATTGCTAATAAAAAGATAAGCAATTAGAACAGTTCTTGATAGCACTGGAATCTAAAATTCGAGTGAAACGTTGGAATATATGGTCCGAAAAATTCGCTCAAGAACTGAAGTAGCTCAACAGACTTGCTTTCACACCATTTGCCCATTTTCTGACTCTTCATTATCTCGGAGAACATATATTTAAGCAAGTTTTAATAAGTTCGTGTAATTCTATTAATGGATGTTGGGATTATCAAAACTCAAGTGTATAACAACTATTTATATTAAGCTCCATTCGATTAAGTGAGTTCATAATAGTTTCCAGTTAATCTCAACAACTGAAGTATTAGCGGAAGAATGCTCAATGTAAAGAGTACAGTGTCAAAGTATAACATCTCCAGTTATATTTCCTTTTCCTTTAAGTTCTAAAATGTTTGAACTGTTACGTTACATTACGCTGCCATACATTTATCAGCCACTCTTCTTGGGAAGGGAGAAACAAAATCGTTAATTCATCACCTACTCGATTTCGCACACTGCCAGTTCTCAGCGTTGCCGTTAGAAAAAGTATAGAATCCTTAACAGATCTTTCAGTCAGACTGTAATTGTCAAACAAGAAGAGCAGGCTGAAATTAATAGACGCACTTGATCATCAGGATTTTTTAATTTTCCTTTTCTTATTTTTTAATGTTCCATTAAAATACATATGTATTTTTTATATATTCAAATGATAATTCTTATGCACATTTGATTGTGTATAATGAAAGTTGTTTCTAACGTCTTCTGTTACATACCGAGTACAGAATCATTTGATTCTGCTATTTGAAAAAGTGTATATGTACCCCACTTTGTCTCAACGAGAATAAGTGAATATGAAGTTTATAATTTAATGCTCTAATGTTGTCATTCAAGCATGAAATTGAAGTTGTTTCATGATATTAAGATAGGTAAATTTCCTAAACCGCTTCATCAGTTCCAAGATAAAAACGTTTAACTGTAGATCATGTAATCAGATGTTTTTTCTTCTAAATTCAACAATTCTACTCATGCCCTAAATCAGTAGTACTACTTTCTAACACAGGTTGAGCCAATTCCAAGAGATCACGGTCGAAGTCGTGACCCGTTTGCATAAGAAATAACTTTCCCTGACTACTGGAAAGGCGAACGAAAAATTAGGAAAGATTTCTTAAATTTCGGGCCACATATTTTTCTTTCAGTTATAGAACGTCTGATTTCTCCACCGGGCTATAAATATACTGGCAGACATATGGTGTTTTACATTAACCTTTATATCTGTGTTCCTTCTCAATTGCTTTAATTGGGTACATCAAAAAACTCGTCTTGCCACAGAACTCGCTTATTTACATGCGCTTTTCTGAAGAATTACCTTTGTTACTTTTAACTGCAGGCAAATTAGGATTTTTTATCGCTCATGTGTTACCAAAGCTTTTCTCAGTTCGGGTAGGAATTTTGAAATAGCAAAATAAAAAAGAAAAATCAGCCCGAGTTACGGAAAATGTAAAATTGCTTCTTACAGGGCTAATATAAATAAAGTCGTTTAAATGTTATATATACAATCAGTTATTGATTAAATGGAGGAGGATTAACCAGACTGCGGATTATCCAAGCTTTGTCTAAGAAAACGTTAGGTTTGTTTATTACTGAACGATAGAAAAATTGCTATCTCAGACTACCATAGCAAAGCAAAACTTCCATAGATGCAAAAACGAGAAGAAAATGCGTTGGAAAACAGCAGTGATAGCAAATGATGTCGTAGTGTTTAGAAATTGCATTTATCCATACCACTGCGTATTTTAATTGTGCATAATTTGGAACATACGAGTATAAGCATTGTTAAATATTCCGTTAAAAATAAGTTTCTAAACTGTAAAAATAAATTAAGTATACGAATATTTATCTTCTGTTTTCTATCACCCCTACTGAAATACAAGTGAAATATAAGCAAAAAATAGCATTTTTTTTCTGTTCTGAAAAGTGTTCTTTTTGATTGAATTTACATAAATGCTGATCTAATTTAGATAATCAAACAAACTTATCCTTCACATTAAATTGCTCAAAAGTAGAGGCAAATTATTAAAAGTATTTTTCTGTTAATTATTATATGAACTATTCCTGGCTCCTGTCTTTTCTAACTTCTGTCATATTAACCGTGGCTTTGGATTAACCGCATACGTCATCATGGCTTTTATTCCAGTAATTCGAGAGTCTATTGTGTAGAGGATTTAGAATTTTAATTCTGAGCGAGAAACGTGAGAAATTAGCGAAGCATTCACCAGAACTCAAATTCCAGACCTCCGGATTAATAGCCGGTTACACCATGATGGCACGCAGTAAGAAGGGAAAATTACTTTGCACTGTTCCCCACTTAAAGGGCAATGGGGTAGGCGGAGACTCTGTCACCAAATCCTGGTAGTGACGAATTATCGTCCTCCTCCTATTTTTAGTTTTGGCACTATTTACAGACTGATTTAGAATTTTATTTTGAGCGATAAACATGATAAATCAGTGATGCCTTAGTCGGGATTTGAACTCTAGCCTACTCTATTGTTAACCAGATGTGCTTCCAATTACAATTTGAAGGCAAGCGGCAAGGAGGGAAAAAATACAGTCACAACTGTATAAGATAAAATGAATACATTAGTGAAAGAATGTGCGAGTGTGGATCATATGAGAAGACTTTTCGTACTTTTAAAATAGTTTTGGTTAGAATATTTGATTAAAGCAAAGCACGCGGAGATTATCTGCTAAGGAAATTTTGCCTTCATGGATAACTTTATGGCGAAAACTACGCTACACATCGGGAAAAAAACGCATGCTTTTCGCTAAACTTTTAACCCAAGTCGAAACAGCAGTGTTTAGAGGTGTTATCCACTCGGCCACTGGTGGTCTTTATATTGATTTTCAAAACAAATGAACTTGTTTACTTGGATATCGGATGCGATGGATTTGTATTGCCTTTGACTACTGTTGTATGATTATCGTTATAAAACTGCTATTTAAACAAAGAAAGGGGGAACTAAAGGACAACTTTTTTGTTGCAAAAACTCCGCTTAACAATTTTCAATTGGGATATTGATCCTTTTAATCCTTTGATCCTAACTATTAATTCCAAAAAGTTAGTTTGAAGAATTAATTAATTAATTCAAATGATTTCCATGTTCTCCTACAGTGGAAGCTACAGATACTCAAAATGAGCATATCAGTTTACCACTACAAAGGTATATTTGTTTCACATCATGTGCAATAACTTTAAAATCTCAAAAATAATTTTTAAATATTATTGTCGGTAAAATAAAAAAATAAAATTCCCTCTAGACCTACAGATCAAAACCGTAAGAAAATCTTAAGCAAAATATATTGATACACAGTCTAATTTATACACTTTACTAAAACATAAATTTGCAACAATGAACTCTCGTTGTAGTAAAGGAAAAAGACACTTAAACTTTTATTTAGCACGGTTCTATTAAGAAGCACTTAATAATAAAAATTTTCTTAAATTTTTATATTCTGTAATATACATTTATTAAAGTAAAATAAATTAAGGATAATTAGGACAAAAATCTCTTTAAAATTTACAACATTAACTGCATGTGATATCTTTAACTAAGGTTTCCCTCACTGCTTCAGAAGTAGACAGCGTCTTGGCTCTTTTCTGAATAACGTTAAATTTCTTCTCGAGATCACTCAGCAATGTTCAGTTTTTAAAGCCCAGCAGAAATAAGCTATCAATAAGAACAGCTGTTGACATTACACAATCAACAATAAATAAGCCATGCCTCGTTTTCTTACTTGTCTATCAACAGAATAGGTGTTTCAATTATTCTTTTTTTTTTTTTTTTTTTTTTTTTTCGTTATTTATTTACACTTTGTTACGAAGCCGATTAATCGTTAATTTTCTTTGGAATTACTCCTCCATCTTTTATCTAGGCCATATAAATTTAGTATTCTGCTTTTGAGGAAGTTTCTTAGTTTAAATATTCCTTAATATTAGAATCTGGAGCTTGGTTCAAATTAGATTAGTTAAAGATTTAAGTAATATTAGGATATCCTTTTCGCTGCAGTAAGTTACAGACCTTCCAGTACAAATGATTAATATAATTTTATAATATGTATCGTCACCAGAGCTAATTATCTGTGCCCTTTAAGAGTACAGTACAAAAGCTTCTTTATTGACATGAAAATTTGTTGCATTTACAAATACATAAATATTTAAAAACTTAATGCTTCTTTACTTTACCATATTTTAAATAACTCATTAATTAATAATAAAAATATCTTTTTGTTGCAAAAAGATACTTTTTAAAAATCAGCGCAGTATATCTATACTTTTACCATTTGCGTTATGAATGATATTACTGTATTCTGCCATTATAAAACTATTGAAAAATAACTTGGTATTATCCAGCAATTATCGTAATGGTTCAGTATCACATTAATATGAAACATCTCGTTAGAACTATAAAGAAAACAATCATCATTATATATCAGTCAAATATGATATGATAAGCATAGTTTACGTCTTTACTTTTTTAATTATTGATATAAATGTATTACTTCACACGTAATATAATTTATTCCTGTAATTTATCTACTAAAAAACTTAATACGACTTTCTTCACTTCTATATTTTCTTAACTTGTGCTTGTATTTCATTGACAATTTTCATTGCATTAACTAAATTAACAGTCTTAGTCTTAAAAAAGTTCATTTTCAGCCGTAGTCATGAATATCAAAAAGACATTTTTGCTTCACAATTTTAAGTGTGCCTCTAAATTAGAATACCACCGTAAGTTAAGAGACAACTGAATTTAACGTTTCTTGTCTGAATACCAACAGTTATTATCTTATAAGGTATTTCTCCCGCCTTCTTCGTATGCCTTCGTGGTGCAATGGTCAGCACACTCGGCGCGTATTCGAGAGGTCCGGGATTCGAGTCCCGTCGAAGGCATTGCTCATTTTCCCTCTCTCCTGCTTCCAAAAAGTACCTAATGTCTCCCTAGTCTTCTTTATTCCATTCTTTCGGAAGAATTATATTTATTTACAAGTGACCAATTTCTTTTAAAGTTGTGTCATACGCTTTTTAGCTTGTTTCCTATCAGCATATTCAAGAATTATGCGTTTTCACAGTGATGTAAGACATTGAAATGTATCATTATAAGAAACTGCCCCGTAAATCTTAAAGAAAAATAATTTTAAAGGTAACAGAATCAGAATTGTATGGAAAAGTATACAGCGATTGATGAAGTCACAAACCTTTGAGAGAAAGTTGGTGCATATTTTAATTCTGGAATTGCGACATCAGCGGTGACGCTATTTACATGAATGAATATTTGAAGAAAATAAAAGTTCTGAAAATTTCTCCAGATTACCTGAGACTGAATACCGTCATTATGGATCAGTAAGTTTCATTATGCATTGCAGAAATTTGCCACTGTAAAACTAAAGTTTGTCACTATAATATAATTTCCTATGAAATAGAATAACAGGGAAGCTAAAGGAAATGCGTCGTCTGAGAAGCGTGATCTATGATTTCGTTGTTCTCATTAGCGTCATTTCACGTGCTTTCAGAACTCAGACACCATTATTCGAACGATTATTGATTCCCACAAAGAGCGTCCAGTGATGACCTTTACTATGGAAGGTCAAGAATTTTGATCTATTCGTCATGGTTTGTTTTATTAGTTTTACTGACGAAGACAGACCGATACCAGACAGTGGAAGATATGGCAAACCTACTGCAAATAAGCTCAGAGATCTTTGCTTACTTGCGCAGGGCTTCAGCAGTATATCATTTGAAACACTCTGAGTGCTTTATGAATAATGATTTGTACTGGGAAGTTGCAGGAAATAAAAGTATCTGTGAACCTTAATGAAAATCAATGTGCGACTGCTTACGCTCTCAGCTTAGAGAACCATTGATGACTTTTATAATTAATATGTTCCGACATTTGCAAGATTAATTAAAAAGTCGCCCACTGCGAAGCGTGGCAAGACCTCTCAGAATTGGCTATTTGTCAGAGTCGGTGAATGATAATGAGGGAGCAGCGTTACGTAAGATGATACAAATATGGAAAAAGTGTTTTTGAAGCATATTTCGGCTCGAGGAACCGCGTATTTAGCATGCTTTTTGTTGTGCGAATATGTCAACGACTAGCTGCATGCCATTTCTTCCTCATGTAACGTGAGAATGAGCCAAGGTTTCTTAGCAAGTATTCTACGAAAGTAATTCTTCTTTCGTGCTTTGCCATAATCGATTCCATTGGCAACACAGTATTTTATATTACTTTCTCTAAATTTATCAGTGCACGAATAATAATTCCTTTCTTCCAATAATGGTGTCTTGCTGCTTAGGTAAAAAATTTCGTAGCTTACTAATATGCCGCTGCGCACCCGTTGAGAGAGCTATTGCTATGGACTAGGGTTTCTCAACGTGGTTGGTATAAATCCCCTGGGAGTCGATGAAATTTTAAAGGAGGGGGAGAGGCCGATGATAGCCAGGGGACGATTGGGATCCGACAGCCGAATATGTATCGGCAATTAGTCGGCATAGTCAAGAACTCATTAATTATAATAAAATTGATAATTAATTGCTTATTGATATAAATTACACCATATAGTGCGGAAGAAATAATAGAAAACAAATATAAAGGAAAAATATACAAAAAAGTACTTATGATCTATTTTTTAAATCGATAATACTTTTTAAAGATGTTAATTTAAGCAATAAATGCCACATAAAAAGCAAAACACAGAAACCCAAGAAAACACAATAAAAAATACGAAGATAGCAAAAGTAATGAACTACAGTAAAATCTTGCGGATATTCCTTCAGCCATGGCGGCCGTTGAAACTTGTTAACCAAAGTTACGCTCAAATGGCACTTAAGCCATTAATATACAAGTACACCCTTTACGTTTGACAAGTAGACTACAAGCTAACTGCTGCTTCCCCCTACCCGCCATTACGATGGCATTGTATATTTTATTAGAGAAAAAGAAGGGTGTCGATAAAGAAAATTGTTCCTTTGAAAGGTGTGGATGCAAGAAAAAGGTTGGGGAAACCCCGCTGTAAACCTTTCTATGTATTGGGTTGTATTCCTAGAATTTTATTTTACTGAGCGCTCGAAATATTCCAATTGTAGTTCAAGCTCTTTATTCATATATCTAACTAAGTAAATAAATAAATTTCTATCTCCTCTAAAGATAGAAAGTTTGTGCATCTAATGAATAGAGATTTCACCTAATTTGATAACCTTGCATAGAAAAATAAGCACAAAAAGAAACTGTTTTGCGAGCAATAAATAACCTAAAATGGTGCAAGTTATTCTAAATGGTAGGTCAAAAATCAGTTTAAAAAGTTCAGGGGTGATTACAACACTTTGCAGAGCGAAACGATTGGTATTGTGGCTCTAACTCTGAGAGAAAAAAATTAGTTTAAAAATAAACGGGTTAGCTTTGCTGACTTATGGTTATAGTTAAGTATATCGCAACCCAATTTCTCAACAAATCGTAACACTACTCTTGCATAAAGAACATTTGTTTATTTACAGTTACGTCCTAACACGTTTTTGTAATTTACGCTTCCTCTAGGTAAATTTGGATAGGGAAGGAGCAACGTGTAGCAGTTTTTTTTTTTTTTTTAAATCAAATCAGGGTTATGCAAAGCGTCTTTGATAGATTAATATTTCTGCAAAACAACGCAAATATTTTCTAATTTCTTCATCAGAATTTCAGATACGAAATTATATCATTATACCATCATTATAACAGTTTCTGTCGTTCCTGTATTTTAAAATCTGTGTTATATGTTATGACTTTTTTCATTTGTCAGACAATAGCATCAGATCATGATCTAGGAATTTTATCGGGGTTAAAAGGTTAGGTTTGCGCCTGTCGTTGGATTAAATTTTGGGCTTCTTATGGCTGACAGATTAATCTGTCCAGCTCCGTCCCAATTTTGAAGGAGAATCGCCTAAGGAATTAATCCCTCATCTCAAAACGCACACATGCCGCAAAGACACTTACATACATCGCTATGTTTTTTGGTTTTAATCCAACCTTTGTTTTTTCTACTCAAGATTCATATAAATTAAATTCGTAAAAGTTTCTTGTAATTTGTATCTATTTCGATTTAAATTTCTAAATATTTTATAAAACCAACGCTGTAAATCTCTGATTATGAAATCTCATTGCAGTAATACTTCATTATTCATAACATACTTATAAAACACATTTATTACAGTAAAATTTTTCATGGTGCCAACTTTTGAAATTACTAGGGTACCTGAGAATGTAAAACAAAGAGGCAAAAATCTGAAAGTTTTCAGATTTTATATTACGCCTAAAGCGGCATTTTATTAACGCTTTATGTGTTACCTTTATTTATTAAATATCATGTTCTTCCCATTTAATCCATAAAACTCAGTTCAACAACAATAACACAAGATATTTAAAAAGAGCATACCTTTAGAATTTCCGATACACAGTCTCACGCACTGGAGATAATTTTTCCCCCCTTACACTGTTGTCATTGCTCGCTTTGAAATCGTAGAGTTCGTTAATAAAAAATTCGTTAAAGTTTTACAAAATATGAAATAGATAATAAAACAAATTCCAAATTTGGGCTTCCAGATGCGCATATTCAGGTGGAAACTTACGTTATTCAAAACTAGATGTCTCTAGGTACCGTCGTTTTATCACAATGCGAGAAACATACATGCATTTATGCAGATTCTTCACTATTTAATTTCTTAAAATATAATACAGGACTGTAATATTTGTTGGCAACAGTTTGAAAGGTAAACCGACATTTTAAGTTTTCAACGCAAAATGCCAAAACCAAATTAATAGCCCTTCTGGGCTAAAGCCGTTTGGAAAAAGCCTGAAAGCTTTCAGATTTTATATTACGCCCAAAGAGGCTTTTTTTAACGTTTTGTGTTGCCTTTCTTTTATTAAATATCATGTTCTTCGCATTTAAACCATAAAATCCAATTCAATTGCAATAACACGAAACATTTAAAAAGAGCATAACTTTAAAATTTCCGATACACAGTCTCGCGCGCTGGATATAATTTTTCCCCCATACAGTGCTGGCATTGCTCGCTTTGAAATCGTTGAGTTTCTTAATCGCAAACTCATAAATGCTTTACAAAACATGAAAGAGATAGTAAAACAAATTCCAAATTCTAAATTTGGGCTTCCATGTTCGGTTGGAGGACTGCGTTACTCAAAATTTGATGGTTGTAGGTATTGTTGTTTCACAATGCGAAAAACTTTCATGCTTTCATGTAGATTCTTCATTATTTAGTTTCTTTAAATATAATACAGGGCGATAATATTTGATGGCAACAATTTCAAAAGTGATTCGCCGTTTATAGTGAATCAACGCAAAATGCCAAAACGAAATTAATAGCCCTTCTGAGCTAACGCTCCTTTGGGCTTAAAAAAATCATTTCGGAAATCGACTTTTGAAAAAGTCTGCCAAAAAAATCAAACTCATTTGAGCAATGACGATAAAGAGAATTTTTTCATTATGTTTTCGAATTTCAAATGGATTTAGTATGATAATTATTGAATGGGAGTCATATAGTTGAAGAAAACAAAGTGAGTTAGATCTTTTTTAAGATCGCTAAGAAAATACATTTGCCGAAAATAAAACAATCAATAAATTTATAACATCTCATTCTTTTTTATAGAAGGTCTGCCATTTAAACCAGAAAAAAAATTGTTTCTGGACTTCGTCTATTCCACCTGCACCAATGATGTTTCCTTTACAGTATTTTGTTAAAAATTTAGATTAATATTTTCATATGATAGTCATTAAAATAAAACATGAAGAATGATTAATTGCTTCTTCTAACTTCAAATCGTTTTGCAATTAACAACACAACAAAAGGTTTAAACTTTATATGTGTTTCGTACTTTGTACTTGAGTACTTAAGCATTTCGTGTATGAATACTGCAGCATACAGTTTAATTGTTTTTAATAAAGCATTCTATAGCTACCATGGCCAATGAAAGAATCCTAATTTGTTTTTCCTCTTTAATTCTGTCAGGTTACAAAAAGGATAGATGTGTTTCTTTTCCTATTAAACTAAGATTATTTATTCTATATGATATGTTTTATCCAAAGAAAAGTATCTTTTCACCAAAATAAATTTTTAGCAATTTTCGCTTTCATAAGCAAGCAACAAACAAATCTAACTTCCTGAATTCAATGGGTGTTTATTTTTGATATCAAAGAGGTCGACGCAAAGATGGTTAAATTAGTTCTTTTTTAAGAGTAAACAGGCAGTTGTAATGCGTAGAAGTCTACTTAAACTACCCTGACGCATTCAGGCCGTCCAAGATGTGGGCCTCAGACCCCAGGAGGCAAGGAGTACCCTAATTTCAGTGAAAGTCCCTTAATTTTTTCCTCCTGAGGTGCGTTGAACCTCGAAAGAAACTACTCTTGCCGTCTTTGAAGATTATTTTGCTGGACTAGTTGTTATGAATCTGAAAGCACGGCTTCTTTTGACCAGCTAACCTTTCATAATGACCAGAAACGTATACGCAGCCATGTTTGACCACACAGTCGCATTTCGTAATAACATACGGTGACATGAATAAATTTTTAATTGAGTAATTACAAATTTAACTTTGTGTGTAAGTAAGCAATGTGAATAGATCTAAGTGAATTAGGGGAAAATATGAATAATGGGACTGGGATCGAGTTATGAGGATATAACTTCGTATGACGTGTCTAATGATTAGATCGTGAATTAGTATGAGAAAAAAGTATATTAAATCCATTGCAATAAAAAATTTTTGCTTGACTGAGCCACTGAATTAAATTTTTATGGCAAGGACAAGTAGCTGAAAAGAACGTTTTGAAGGTCTAAAATCATTTGTTAAAATGAGATAAAGTATTAAAAAACATAATTTCATGTAAAATGCTCCTTTTTGGTTTCCCATTTCACATGAAATTATTATTTTTGTTATAAATTTACAAAGAACAGCTAAACCATCTCTCAGTTATTCATTATTCTTTGAAAAAATTAAAGAATCTAAACATAAAAATAGTGAATCTACGCTTTAAAACGATGAATGCCTGTGTTATATTTGTAAAAAGTTAAAAATATTTTAAAAGTCAACGATATTTTTACATAAAAAATTTTTTTATATCCCTTTTCTCAATTTTATGCAATAGCTGTTTTCGCTTCTTTAATCGTTTTTTGTTTTCGTTCTACTTTGCTTTTTTTTGTAAAACATTAATTTAAAATTACTGTTAATTTTTATTATACATATATAATAAAAGTAGTACAGTTTGATTTTCAATGAATATTTTAATCTTACAATTCTGTTAGCATGAGACCGCACTGTAAAAATGCCAGTTTTTACGACATTTATCTGTACTGGCAACTTATATGAAATTTTAAAAAATAACTTAAAAACAAATAAAAAATAAATTTAATGTCTTTTTAATGAGTGTATATCTTGTGATAATCAAAATTATTAGCAATTATTTTTTTTTCATTTAAGAAAATAGCTAAAAATACAATAATAGTTCTAAAGAAAAATTTAAGACAAAGAAAATGCTTTATTGTCACTACTTGGTAAGTAAAATATGGCCGCACGCTATAGTTTGGGATTTGATAAAGGCGGACCTGACCCCTCCTTTCATACTACCTTGATATTTAGCAAAACCCACCGGTGGATCCTTTCACCTGCTTCCTTGAAGGAAAGATGATGGCTCGCGTGGTATCCATAATTAGGTCATGTAGGGAAGGCCTCTTTTATTTTTTAGATCTACTTTTTTGCGGACGGAAGCGAAAGTAAAATGTCTGGCTTGTTGAGGTCGCATGAGTTCCTTTTACTGTTTGACATTTTCTTTAAGAGGATGCTACTGTAGTTCCAAAGATAAATCAATGTAATAATAGCTAATGAGAAAATAATAACACTTTAATTATAAGAAAATAACATCATTACTAACCTAAAAATGAAATTAGTACTTATAATGATGTTTCTGTTATAAAACAATGCGTGTTATTAAAGTAATATTATTTAAAAAATAAGAGAATTATGAAAGTAATGAGAACGTAACAAAGGAATTTATAATTTTTTTCTATAAATTTTACATATGGAAAATATGAATATTAAATCCTTTTTTCATCTTTAACGATTTGTTCTAGGATAAAAAAACGGTCTACCATAAAGGAAAGAACAAAGGTCATTAAAGATGTTCCTGCTTCTAAAATATTTTTAGCAAAATGAAAAAAGTATTAGGACTTTCTTCTTGAGAAGAGGGGCAGGAAATCTCATTATGAGGCATTTCTTCTGTCGTGTTTTTAAATCCGTATTCTTATACATAAAAATATACAGTAAATATACTATAAAATATACAATAACGCAGCTTCTAGCTTTATTTTTTAAATATGAATTATAGACTTGACTTTCAGTTATAAAATTTCTTAATACAGGGTGCAGAGTTAATCGCTTCTACGAAATTCACGAATGCTTCGACGAAGTGCGCGAAAATCGCTTCGATGGCTTGAGCGACGAGGCTTCTGGGAAAAAATATCTAAACTTCTACCACAGCTGCTAGACAACAAAACAGCAAAACATTACATATTTTAGTAACAGTTTTTGCGGTTAATAAAATATTACAAGCTCTTTAATCACATAACACTAAATTAAATTAAATAGTAGAAGTTATTACATTGTGAAATTATATGTAATATTTTATAAAATATTAAGCATTATTGCATGTTAGTAAGTATGCTTAGTTAATTATAAACACAGTTTACTTTTAAAAATTCATGAAAATACATACTGGCTAATAATAAAGTAACCAGCTACAAATATAATACTAAATATTGTTTTATAATTAATTCTATATAGTTAATCGCCAAAAACGAGTTGTTAGTAACTGTTCCTTAAATTTGTTTTCAAATGTACTGAATTTAAAGTGGTTAATAGGCATGGGAAAATTACATAGATCAATTAATTTGTTCTCATATATCTTCGCAAAATTTTCGCGTAAAAGTTTGGATTTTTTTAAATATTATAAATAATTTACTAACTGAAATGGTTATTTTATGAAGACTTTTATCAGAAATTTATATTTATCTTACAGACATCCTTTTGCCCAATGTACTGAAACTGCTTTTATTAAAATTCTGTGTCTTATTATTGAGGCACTTTATCATTGGAAGTAAGTGTTTGCGATTAACATTTACGGAAATAAAAATAAAGCGCATTCAAAAATCCTGGATAGAACATTTCAATCCAAGCTGCTCAGGCGGTCTAGTGGTTAAGGACGCCTTACTGCGATACCGATGGACCTGGCTCGAATCCCGGAGAAGGCATGGCTATAACTGTTCGTCTCTTCAGTGAAGGCAGTGGTGATCCACCTATTAGGTGCCTACATAATAAAGAGACCACTACATCTGGCCTTAGGAGTGGCCGATGCCGACATAGGCAAATGTTCCCCTTTGTAAAAAAAAAAAAATTCAGTCCAAAATTTTATAGTCTCCAGAACCTTACAAAGTGTGGCCCATTATTAGCATCATTTTAAACATACATATACAGTACTTTACTTACTCCTTGTGTTTTCTACATTTTATTAAAAGTCCTGAAGTAGTAACTAGAGATTCTTCAAAATTCCTTAAATGGGACATATTGAAAACATAAAATTTTGGCCTGCTGTAAATATTTTCTAATTTAAAGTTTTAATTATGTTGAAAAGTAAAAAATATATTTAAGTAATTTTTATAATCTTTGTCAAATAGCTCCTAATATATAGTCAATTAATTTGTGGGGTTTCTGCTATTTAAATCTAGTGTTAACTTAGAACCCCACGAACACTAACAAGCGAATAATCGCTTAAGTGTGTGAACAGAACACGTAAGACTTAAAGAGGGTTTATAACCCTTTATTTTTCAGTATATTTACAATCACTTCCTACTTGGAACTTTACACAAAGCCGCCACTCGGGCTCGAACTTAAAATAATAATAATTTAAACTAAAACTAGCTTAACTAAGCTATTTGAAATATATAGCCGAAGCTATCAGAATCTAACTAGTTGGCCCTTAAGTATAAATTAAATCGGCGAAGCCAAGCAAGGCCTAAGACATGGCCGAGTGTAGTAACAGCTAAGAGAGACGTAGCCAGAAGGCAAACGCGCGCTAGTCAGGAAATCAGACTCTCTCTCCTGAAGTCGGTTAAGTCACTTAAATAGTACTCTTTCTCATTTGTATTAACTGCGTTTCTGAATTTACATTCTAGCTGGAAATTGTAAGCTGAAATTAGAATAAGATAGGAGAGATATAAAACTTAAAATAACTGTTTATAAACGTAGGATAAACCTTTCAAATTTATTAAATGAAGAGTTTCTACGTTTTAGGAAATATGTCGGTCAATTTTTGTCGTGTGTTATTCTTTTTTTTTTAATTTTTAGAGCAGGTATAACTTTTTACTGAACATAATAGATAAACTCAAGGCAAAAAACAGATTTTGTCCTAATTACATAATTGATTTTTTAAAATCTAAAAATATTATAATATGGTAATTCATGTCACTTAAAAACATTTGCACGCATAAGCATGCGACCAGAGCTTACATTTGTACTCAACTGTACGCATATGCATGCGAATAACAGTTGCGAAAATAAACGTTTCATAAGGACTTTTATGGATAATGTGTCCATATTAGTTTTAAAATAAGTAAGTCTTTTAAACTTCACCGTGCCTTGTATCAGTTTTTGTTGTAGTTCTGTGTGATACGAGGTAGAACGACTTCATTTGACTGCATTTTACAGTAAAATTTCTGCATGTTTTCAAAGCTATTACTTATAGATTTCAATAAAATTTCATTCCGTTAATCTAAATGATTACTTATTGCATCAAAATCATTGAGCATAAATATCATGCTTTTATATTTCATTTTCAAATTATTCAGTAGACTTCTGATATTTCATTTTTAATTATCGAATTATTCTTAATCTAGAAGCTGTCGTTCACTTGAACAAATTGTGGAAATGAACAACTTTCAAATTTGTATAAACGTAATTTATCTGAAAAACGGAATTTTTTATTAATTAATTAGTTCATTTTTTATTATTATTTTGATTCTAGAGTTTTTTGATAATTTTTCTCAAGAATCAGATACCCCGAAATTAAAAATACAAAATTTTATACAAACATACCTTAAAGATTAAATTAATAATGTTAATGTGTTGAAACTTTCGGATATTTTTCGCCGCAACTTAAGAAATTGTGTCACACTGTTGAGCACGGTATTTTGTAATCATTGTTTTTTTTTATATTTAGGATTACATTGAGGATTTGTGAACTAGTCTATTTAATGACTTCTTTAATAGACTTTGAGTTTCCAATATTGAGTTACGAAGTAATAAAGTAGCTGGACTATAAACTATATTGTACACAATAGTATATAAAAACTTAAATAAAAAAAGTTTTGGAAATTTGTGCCATTTTGTTTAAATGCTTCACTTCACACAAAGATGATCAGTGTGTGATAAGGATAATTTTAATCCATGAGACGTACACTTATGTTGTTGTTGATTGATTTAATTTTGCTTATTAAGCAATAAGTAATAAAAAAAAATAAAGCAAATTCAAAATAGCATTTCTAATCAGGAAAAACATCATTATCAAATGCGCAGGTCGACCCAAAAGTGTATCAAGAATGTATATAAGAATTATTTTAAGTAAAAATAACAAGTGTTTTTAGGAGAAAATACCAATATCGTACCATTTATGGTATTCATTATTTTAGTATTATTATCGCATTCATTACTTATTAGTTATTTTATCGTATTCGTTATTTATAACTAGCATAAAAAAGCATTTCCTATCTTTAGAAAAATTTCTTCACAATAAAAATTAGCTAATGAAGAAAATATTTTTTCTCTCTGGAAGTATCAAATAGGGACATACATCTTTCTTGACAAAATGTTTTGGCACATGCTGTTCTATAATGTAAAAAATCCAAAGTATCTGTTAAATCATAAGTATTGATAGGGGGAGAGAATTTTGCACATTTTTATGTATTTCATTTCAAATTCATTATTCAAAATATGATTGCATACGACTATGTAACGTTGGAGGAAAGGAAATGGCGTGCATATACATGTGTACCTCGTATTGTGAGTTTTGTTTAGTCTAATTTACTCTTGAGTTAAGTGGGAATGGACCTAGTGTTTTTATATAGAGTAATTCAAAGATGGTAAAGTTTCAGTGTATAGTTATTATAATGTATGGGGTATATCTCTCGCCTTCTTCGCATGCGTTCGTGGTGTACTGGTCAGCACGTTGGGGGCGTATTCCAGAGGTCCGTGGTTCCAGTCCCGGCAAAGACGTTGCTCATTTTTCAATACTCCTTCTTCAAAAATACCTAATGTCTCTACAAATGTAATTCAGTGTAAAGTTATTATAATGTAATTAACAAGCTTAGTACAATTTATTCTTGAATTTTTGACTCAGATATTGCAAAGTCATTAGGATTTTTTGAAGCAGGAGACCTGAAAAATGAGCAATGTCCTCGCTGAGATTCGAACCTGGACTCCCGAATACGCGCCGAGTGTGTTAACCGTTACGCCACGAAGGCATGCAGAAAGGAGGGAGAAAATACCTTATATTCTCCCCCTTTTAAAGGGCGACTGGGGATTAAGGGATCCAGTGGCCAAATCCAGATGGTGAAAAATCATCACCATCACCTTTTAGTTCGAGCGCCAAAGAGTCACTAGAAATTTTGATGACAGGAAATTGAAGAATTCCTCGCCGTGACTCGAGCTTGGACCTCTCAAATACGCATTGAGTGTGCTACCGTTACAACACGAAGGCATGCAGAAAGAAGGTAGGAAATACCTTATAATATGAAGCTATTAATAAAAAATGCATTACAGAAGCCAAACTGGCTAAAAGACAACTTCATTTGTTCTTAGAGTTGATGTTTTATTTTTAAATGCTTATTTGTGTTTTGTCTGAAAATAGAAAATACTTTCATGGATTCAATATAATTCAGGTAATTTACTAAGAAAACATATACTAAGAAAATCATTGAATTAATATAAATTAATTCAAAGATTTTCTTAGTATATGTCTATTCAATATAATTTTTATAAAAAAAGACCCTTCTGATTACACGAACTGTCTTGAAATCCCAGGTTAAATACATAAAACACATATGAAATCTTTTTTTTTACAATCAGTAAAATTAAACATTAAAATAAACTACCTGTTGCAATACAATAAATCAGCGATACATTGCTTACAACAACCAGCAGCTTCTCCTTTACATGAACAAGAAATTTTTAATTTTTAAATCATCTTTTCCAATAACAAAATATCCTTCGATTTCCTGCGTGAGGATCTGGTGAAGCTTTTCTGTATCGGGAAATAGAGAATCCTGACTTCGAGATACATGTATCGTGATGGCGAATAAGCTGGCACTTGCATAGACGAAAGAATAATCTTTCAGAAACTCAAATCATTATAAAATATAATAAAAAAAATCTGAAATGTTTCAGATTTTAAATTACGTCCAAAGGGACGTTTATTTAACATTTTGTGTGTTACCTTTATTTGTTAAATACCATGTTCTTCGCACTTAAACCATAAAATTCAGTTCAACAGCAATATCGCAAAATAATTTTAAATTGAGCATATCTTTAGAAATTTCGGTACACGCTCTCACGCGATGGAGATAAAAATGTTTTTCTGTACAACGTTGGTATTGCTGGCTTTGAAATCTTTGAGTTTGTTAATGAAAAATTCGTTAAAGTTTTAGAGAATATTGTTACGAATTTCACATTTATTTGGCTATTTATTTAGAACTGTAATTAAAATTCCTTTTTATTTTCCGGTGCAACGCACGCGGACGACTTTTGAAAAGAAAGCTACGTCAAAAAAAAAAAACATGCATACATTTATGCAGATTTTTCATTTTTTAAAATTTAATGCAGAGCGATAACATTTAGTGGCAACAATTTGAAAAGTGATACGCCGTTTTTGTGTTTCCGACGCAAAATCGCAAAACGAAAGTAATAGTTCTTCGGGACTAAATCCCTTTGGACTAAAAATGAAACTTTGAACTTCAGCCATTAAATTTAGCAAAGTATAGTAGTTGAGAAAGACCTGCTGAAAGTCCTATTAATATCCGATACGGAAAATACGGTACTTATTAATCCATTAGTATTTGTTAGTTGTATATGATATTCAGAATTTAATGTTCCATATTTCAAAACTTTTTTCCTCTTTCAGACCTCATATTCCGACTATTTTTTTGTCTTTAAGGAAATGCGTTTCTTAAATTCCACCATTTCTCTCATCATGAAAGACAAATGTGAAATGTGACCTTCTGGTCTTTAGTGATAGGATAAAAATCGACTGAAAGCTGTAAAACAGCATTCAGTGTAAAGACCCTTATTGGACCCCTCAGTTTTTAGAACATTATTTGATAGAAATTAGAGGAAACGATCAGCCTTTTGTGCGAAGAATGTTTAGGAAATGATATCTGCATATATTTTATGCAGCTTATTCGTATAAAAAATATATACATGTAATTGAATAATTGGTTTACAAAGATTAAGGTATTTATAGTCACATTTCATTTCCTTCGACACTTGTTTTCTTTTATTACTGCATTCTAATATTTGTAACTTGCATAATCCAACAAAGTTTTATCCTTTTTACCCATGAACGAGCATTGCGAATTTCGAAATATTTCCAACTAGATTTTTCCTTTCTCACGTTGCATCACTGTAATTAACAACACTTAGTGCTGACATTTCGAGGAATTTCAGTAGATAATAGGGCACTACTTTCTCGCAAACTACAGAAAAGGTTTAAAAGTACTCTCAAGTCAGATCTACATCAAAGGTGTTAATCATGGCTGACAAAATTAAAGGCGTTCAGATCATCAGTATTTCTAAAACAAATAATACTTTCTGAAAAGTAAAGGAAAAATGTCTCGTTTATTTTCTCTATGTTCCTCATAAACTTTACCTTTAAGCTGAGCGAGTTGTAGAAACTTATTATTAACTACTTTCAGTTCTTAGTCAAATCATGTTATTATTAGTATCTGTTAAGAAAGAGCATTCTGTACACACGGAGTTTATTTATTTATTATATTCAAGGGAATAAAGTGAAGAGCAATATAATTCGTATGACAATGCACTGAAAACCACAGCAGTTGATAATACTTAACATGAACGTTTTTATATGCACTCTAAGTGAATTCGTCAATTTCAGTTTTGTTAAATAAATATTAAATTTTCAATTAATTTGATGCGTATGTTTTAATATTTAAAGAAATAATGTCATTGAAGTAGACAAATGCCTTGAGGCATTCGTATTTCTTTTTGAAGAATGACGCCTTCTAAAACAATAAATAATGCGAACAAGCAGGTTCATCTTATCTGAATTTGTAGCACATTCCGTGTCGAGTCCAGTAATTGTTTGTAATTTCCCATAACTTTTATTTAATACAATATAATGAATGTATGTGATTAGGTTTCAAAGGATTCTAAATTTCTTTGTGTTGGACACATCATTTATGCTCTTTAAGTCTTTTGTGTCATTCATTTCTGTATTTTACATGCGTAAGAGCCAAAACCTTCTGGTATTTTATTTTCCAGTTAACTGTTGGCTCTGTCAGTGGTTGGTTATTTGATATTATATAAGAGCGAAACTTTTGAGCTTGCTGTGGCAATGTGTAGCTTGCTTGGAAATTCGGTATATTTCAAAAGATGAATATATTACAGCACAACGATTCATGTCTGCATTAGATAACTTGTAAGGTTTATCCTAAGTTTTTAACAGTTATCTTTAGTTAAAGATACTTTTCTATCCTTTCTATTTTCAGCTTACAATTTCCTACCAGATTGTGTTTTCAGAATGGCGTTTAGTGCAAATGAGTAAGCGTAGTATTTAAGTCTTGTATTTCATTGACTTCGTTAGAGAGCCAGAATTTCTGACTAGCGCGCGTTCGCCTTTTGGCTACGTCTCTCGAAGTTATTACTATGCTCGGCCGTACTTCAGACCTTTGATAGCTTCGCCAACTTATTTGAGATTTAGGGGCTAACTACTTAGAAACTTGATAGCTTCGGCTATATCTTTTTAGCTAAGCATTAGTTAGGCTTTAATTCTTATTATTTTGAGTTCAAGCCCAAGTGGAGGCTTTGCTGTACGCTCTGAGATAGGAGCCGACTGTGTTAATTCTTATTTTGAGAAATAAAGGGTAATTAACCCTTCTTGAGTCTTACGGCTCTGTTCCCGATTATTTGCTTATCTGTGTACAAAGTTCCTCACATTTAGCTGTTAGATAAAAGGTTGGAACCCCACAAACTCATTCATGAATGTCGTGAAAAACAGCCTCCCAGATGAATACTTCTTCATAAGTTCCGATATATTCGGCTGTGGTACATTAATATCATTAACAAACGGACGTGGAAGCATTTAGATTATGCAAATCTCCTTAAAACTTCCTTTCCAGGAATAAAATAGGAGCGAAGCGACTTAAGCGTCAAGTAAAAACGAGTCGGATCTGAAAACTTTAATGAAACTAGTCACCAGAAAAAAAAAGGAACCTTAGTAAAATACTCTGTTGAGCTAAAATCAAAACATTTCTTTAAATGATTTTTATAGAGAATGTTCAATAGCAAACATACATGAAAAATGCGTTTAATATTTCTCATTTATATTCAAATTAATTCAACAAGATTCTAAGCAGTAAGATGTCTTCAAGCACACCGTCCATCATGTTTATGATAAAATTCGATTATTAGTCATCATCTGTTGCGAGTTCAAAGAATAAAAGAAGTCTATGTTAAAAATTTCAGCATTGTCTCTTTTCTAAATTTATTTCTGAAGCATATTTCAGCTACGAATTATTTAGGTTAATGATAACTCTATGCATTAAAAAACAGAACACAGTAAGCCTAAATAACCTTCGCTTATAGTTCCATATTTACACCCCTACTGATCGAAAGAAGTGTTAGGCATGAAGAATTTAGATGTAAAGTGAATTGAGTCTAATAGACCATTAGTTTTAAATTGCAAAGTTATTGTTTTAGAAAAAGACGGACTTCTCTCGGCGTAAGGTATAAAAGAAACACTGTTATTATATTTTAGCAGAGAATTTTGTATGTAATATCAGTTCATAATTCTAAATTTTCATTTGTTTCTATTTTAAATTACGCGGCGGGAAGAAATCGTGTTTCGAGTTACTGAAATTTTAAATTCTGAAATTTAAAATTTCAGTAACTCGCGAATGAAAGGCGAATTTTCCTTTTAAAGCTAATTTTCGGTTTGAAACATCTTTACATTATGAACTCGTAAGCAAGTTCGAGTAAACTATCTTTTGCCTTTTTATGGCATATCTATTGCCTACAGCTTTTAGAACTGTAAGAGGTTTTACGTACTCGCAGTACGACTCACGATTACTGTGCCATTACTGTTAATCTCTCCGGAGGGTATGTACTGTTTGAAACATATTTTATTGATTAAACTTACGACGTAAATGCTTAAAATATTATAAATAATGTCAAATAAACAGACAATTAAATAAAAATAAAACAATGATATGAATTGTTGAGAAGTATGCTAATTGCTTTTAAAAGAAACGGTTTAAGCAACTACAGCTATAATTTAAAAGATAAATTAGCGATCTTAAATCCTAGAATGGCAAAATTATGATAACTGTTGGTTATTTGCTAGCGACCATGAAAATTAAAGATTTTATGTCTCTCGGACATGCCACATGGATGAAAAAAAGACTCTGGAAGAGTAAGATAATATAACGGCCCGGAAAGATAAATACACGCTGTTGAAGTCTTAAATTATTAAGAATTGCTCTCTTGAAATTTCTTAATTTATTATAATGATATATAAAACTCAATTAATAAATTTCAAAGACTTATGTTCTTTGAAGACTGAGAGAGGATATTTTCCCATGACGCATGGTTGATTGGTAGTGTAACGTAATATGACGCGAAAAATGGAGGAATTAAACTATAAATAGTTGAAATATCAGTACTCATAGACGTATGTTGGCCACATCTAAACTCTAGGATTCCCAGATGTTATACCTTGCTTCACTTTTCTTCTGAATATCTGAGGCAGGTTTATTTCTACTGACAAGGGTTTCTTCGTCCAAAAAACTTAAGCTTATCTGCACGAAACTCATTCATACTAGTTTCGGAAGCCGCCTGCTGTTCTGGAGGAAGAAAATCGAAAAGGGCATCGTGCTGATTAACATTTAGTAAGTCTGCAGTTTGGAAGCAAGGGTGGTGATAGAAATGGGAAAAGGAAGTTTTCGTTCTCCTTTTCTTCCCCTGTCATGTTAGTACTGTAAAGTTGGTTCCTCTTTTACGATCAGAAGCCGAAAACGGGTTGCATTTCAAAATTATGTTTTTCCTTATCACATTTCTCGATGCCATAATGTATGAATAATTTGCGTTTTGGCATAGTTCCGTAAACGATAAGGAAACATATTTGTAATTTAATTAAACAAATGCAAATTTTGTATGTGTGTTAAGTATAGCTTAGTTTTACGACGCAAAAAAAGCTTAATATGTATGCAGTTGGAACTGGTTATAAAGAACATAGGTATGATTAGATAATCAAAGATAGAGCAAGTACTCCCTACAAATAGTAGCTAGTGAAACACTGAATTTTTCTAATTGTTTATTATTATTACTATTATCAATTAAAATATAAAATTTTATTAAATTCAAAGTGTTTCTGTAAAAAATTCGTTATCGTTTTAATAATGGATACTTGATTCAAAAATAGCTTCAAAACATTGTACTCGTCTGCAAATGACGCTAGTGCTTTAAATCAGCGACTATTAATGAAGCATTTAAAATAACTTCAAAATGAGCGTATTAAAAAAAAGGAAAAAGAAATTTGAAAAATTTGAGATTTTAAATTACGTCCAAATTTAGGAATGAAGGTTTATAAAAATATTAATTAGATGTATTATGAACAATTAATTTATACATTTTTAAGGAGGAAACAAAAGTACAGTTTATTAAAGCATACGTATATTGTTTTTAACTTACTCATTTAACTGTTATAATTTGAAATAGAGAATAAAAAATATCTTCTTCCAAAAGTTTGGCAACTTCCCTGTTTACGTGGTTAACGCCATCGTAATATAACATAACGCGAAGAGAAAAAAGGAGAAATATAATATTTTCTAATGCTTAAATTTCTAATAATACGAGGAAATAAAGATGACTTTCTTCAGTTACAGGAAGAATAACTTATTAACAGCTTAGTGGATAATGCAAAGGTCCTATAAACTTTCTTCTGTACTTGAAAAATTTCAGTGGCAAAGGAAATTTCGAAGTATCATAACATTTATTACGAGGTTCAGAAATCAAAAAGATAATTTTTAGGGGATTACAGAACTTTACCAACGGGTCCAACTTCATTGTAAGAAGACTCCGATAGTTAAAAATATAGAATAATAATTGCGTGATTGACTTAAAATATTTAAGTGTTAAAGTATTTAAGTAGCTAAACGATGTCAGGAATTCTAACCGTCTGTTGCCAGCCTTGAAAACTGAAAGAAGTTTCTCCTTTTGAGCAATATTCTTTGTTATATTTTCATAATCTTATTAAAAATCTATACATTTCTATTCGTTTTTACTATATTTATGCATTTATTTTAATTTTTCATTTATTTTTAACTTTTTAAACACATGAAATGGTAGTGAAAGATTTAAAGGTTCATTAATAAAAAATTTTTCAGAATAAAATCGTCTGGCGAAATGCATACCATATCCGTTATAATTAAATGGAATCTGAAAAAAGTTTTAGTATGCATTGGCACAACTCAGTGGTAAAAGAATTAAGCACTGCAAATGTGTAATCCAAAACCGCTTGCTCTCCGTATAGAGCAATAGATTTCCTCTTAATGACCCTTGCGAACAGGTCAGATGTGTCAAGGTTCCCATGTTCGTTTATTACTATCTAAATTTTATTGCATTACTGCAATGAACGAAAGTATTCGACCGGATCAATTACATACATACTGACATAGCCGATTTTGTATAACCTCAAAAATATTTTTGAACCTTTAGTCTTAGACTTTCAATGATTCAAAAATCCAAATGATTGCAATTTCAAATAAGACGTATTATTCTGAGACCCAACAGAAACCGCAAAGTAAATTAGCTTATTTGTTAAATATCAGTTATAAAACTATAGGCATTTGAGAAGTCTACTTGAAGGATGTGGTTTCGGAAAATTCATTCGTTTGAAAAGTTGAATGCCGCCTGCTCTGTAAGACCGCATTACTTTCTCTTTACGTGAGAATGGTTTAAAGCATGTTTTTGTTCGCAGACAATATATGCAAACTGAAAAATTGTATTTTTCGTTGTTTTCATTTCAAAAACGTTCTTTTTATTTTCAGCGAATTTTTTCCTCTGATGGCGGGCCATCAGCCGACTTCGGCTTGGTTACTACTAAGGCTGATACTAAGGCTTTGAAATACAAACTTTGATTGGATTAACATTTGACATTTTATTCCCTGTAGAAAGTTAAATAATTTTCAGTGTTTTTCTTTCACTATGAGTGCTAATGTTTATTGTGTCATTAGGTATCTTAATTCCAGGATACCTGCAGAGTATTTATATTTTAAGAGTTAGTATTGAAAGAAAAGTATTTTCTTCGGAAAATGCAAAAACGCAACTTCTTATCTACAATTTTTTATAAGAGCTCAATTATAATATATAATATAGTATTCGTCGATAAAAAAGCTAGTTAATGATTTCGCCTCATTAATTTTAGTACGTGATTATCGTATTATTAATCATATTATATATCGTATTATTAATCGAAATCCTTCTAAAAGTTTTGAGAGAGCCCCTATATAAACTGGGAATTGATACGCTTTATTTACGAACTGATACGCTTTATTAAATTTATAGACCTTAACTCAACATAAATTAGCATTTTAATGCTGAAGACTAAAGGTCGGAATATGGTAGCAGATACAGCACTGTATCAATTGCCACTAAAAATGCAGCTCATAATGCTGCCTTTTTTCAAAATTTGATGAATCGTTTCTTAACGTTAATAAATTAAATTTAAATGTTTGATTTCTAATATTGTATAAGCTTATATAAGAATGGAAATAGAATTTAAAACAGTCAACTACTTTCATTTAACTGAGAAGTGTCTGTTTAGAGTTACGAAACAAGACTTTTGCTAGACAAAAACTTAGCAAAAGTAATCTAAAAGCGTAAATTTCTTTCCTAGACAACTTAATTGCTTCAATTACTCTTATATTTCATTCCTCTGTTCCTGAACTCCTCCAGAATAGTCATAAATGTTTCGTTGAACGTAAAAAATAGTAACGGAGTATTTGTTTCCTCTTAAGAAATCATAACACGATTGAGAAAGCTGAATGAAAAGTAAAAGTAATTTACAGATAAATTAAGATGCAGAAAATTTAAAAGGCTTACATTTAGAAATGAAGGTAAAATGCTTTTATTCTTCTGATTATACTGCTTTACTCTCTTAAATAACATTGGAAAATTAATTTCTTTTCTAATAAAGAATATTAAATGTTTATATTAGAATTATCTTTAAAAATTTTATTTTTATGTTGGAAAGAGGACGAGGACTCTCAATAATATATTCTTTTCGGAGCTGAAATAAATGTCAGCTATACAAGTTCCGCAGAAATAAATGTTTATAATAAAATGGGCTTTCTTAATATGTATAATATTACATACAAAATTATATATTTCAAATCAAACGAAAACACTGGAGTGAATTTCGAAAGCCTAAAAAGATCTGACTTTTACGATTGATTCTGCTTTTCTATCAGTTTTAGAGTGACTTGCACAGCATTTTTTTATTTAAGAGAGTTGCATCCGCACGCTTTAATCCTTTAAAAATTATAAACAATGTTTTGTGTACTTTTAAGATGCATAAAGGAAAAACATTCACTGACTAAAAAATAGCTATTTATTATTAGGTGATGTCGGGTTAAATAAAAAAATTAATTTGAATATGCGAAATTTTCATCAAAAACCTCCATTCAAACCAGGAGAAACAAATAAAAACTTTAAATAAAAATTCAGTGTGATTAGAATTTGTATGCAACGACTCACGCAATTTATGAATAAAATATTTAAATATATTAAAATATTAGCTAACGGTTGATGTAGTTTTATAATAACGTGTTACTTCAAGGCGAAATTAAATTTAAATTGTACTGAAAAGTTTTCAATGTAATAGAGGCATGTTTATACATTATGACAAAAATCTGTGTACCCATACATCAAAAACCATTTTTAAGCAGTCATTTAATAAAAAAAAATAGCACACAGACATGATAGTAGTCATTTGCAATGATTTAAGCAGTCATTTGATTAAAAAATGGCACACAGAGCATGATTTCTATTAAATCATGTAATTTTTCTGTACTTTTATCTAACATTTGAGTTGCTTAAAAACTGAGATATTTCGAGCCGCGTTATAACAGCGGATACTTTGAAGCTTTTAACGGGCCTGAAGAAAATTGCTTCACCATTGACTCTTTTGAATTTAGAAAATGTAAATAAAAGTACCTCTATACATCGTTGTGCTTTAGAGGGCAAAGTTAACATTTACCTTTTTAAAAATGTTTAATTCAACAAAAGTTTGGTTTGGTTTATTTAATTATTATAAAGCACTCGAGGGCTACCTGCTTAAGCGAAGTGATGACTTCGAAAAAGACTTCTTAAGGAAAACTGGCTCGTATACACGTTGCACATAATATCATGACAATTTAAATAAATTTTACTTATTTATGTAACTGAAAATGGAATTCATGTTAGGGCTTTATTCACACAATTTACTTAAAATACAATTCAAAATTTATTTGAAACAACTTTATTTTACCTAATCAAGAAATTTATATTCCGCTTATAAAATAGTCATAACTTTAAAAAGGGTAATTTTCTTTGCTTCAAATTCAGAATACAATTAGAATTTTAATACTTAGAAAATATGATTTTAATATCATTATTCTGCAATATATATCTTGAAAAATGGTCACACCGTATCACCCTGACATTCTGAACAGTATAAAAACATAAACCTCCTTTGACCGACTAACTGACCTCAATTGAAAATAATGTACAAGGACACACTTGTATTAAGAAGTTGTTTATTTCTTTATATTTTACTAACAAACCTCTCCAGCATTAATAACACGATTAGTCCTAATTTCTGTTGTAAATTATGTCGAATGATTAAAAGTGCAGCGTGCGTAATGTTTGAGGAGAGATTTTAACGAAACGTTTTATTCATTGAATCGCAGAATGTTTGGAGAGTCCATTCTTTTATTTCCTGGAAATTCTCAAGTATTTTTTTTTATTTTTTATTACCGGGTATTGAAAACCTTCACAGAGATTCCTCAGTAATATTAAATTGACTAATATTTATTTTTATTATAATAGAAATGCAATGATTCCAACAGAAGGCGAATGGAAGAAGTTGCCAGAGCTACTAGATTTGCAAATAAAACAAAAATATGTGAAACAGATTTTTTACTCTTCTAATGAGTGCTAGTAATATATTGAATATATTAAAACAATAAACAATGATTTGGTTATTTTTTAAAGCGAAATATTTTGGTAGGGAAATTTAAGTACTGAAATAAAAAATAAATGGTAAAAAAATCTAGTGTTCTAAACTTTCCTTATATACTTAATTAAACAGTACATTTATAAATATATTTGCAAATCAAATTGGAAGAGAAACACGCCAAAGTAAAATTTAAAATTAGACAAAACAGAAACCTTAACGCGGATAAGTTTTGAATCTAAACCAAAATAAGGTTGCTATTTTGCTTAATTTTAGATATGTGTAAGTATATGTTAATATTTCTTAATTTTTAATGTGATAGTCTTCTCCCCGCATGAGTTATTTTTTAACACCTCCATTGTTTTCTTACAAATGTATAAATTATGTATATATATATATATAAAATTATTTTTAATTAATATTAAGTAAATTGATTATTCAAATATAATGCTAGAATTTTTCTCTCTCCTTTCCGCATGCCTCTATGGTATAACTGGAAAATGCGCTCTACACGTATTCGGAGGTCCCGAGTTCGAATCCCGGGGAAGGCATTGCATATTTTTCAAGTGCCTGCATTTATGTAACCTAATGACTTTTAAAAATGATTCGCGAACTAAAACGAGGCACCTCATAGCTTCCTATTGAATAGTGCATAATTTCCTGAATATTTGGAAAATTTGTGAAACACCTTATTTTTATCCCTATTCTATTATTCAATTTCCGTAATCCCGCACATTTCCATTGCGCATTAAAATTTTGGACGAAAAATGTGATGTCTTCTCTAATTTTTAACTCTGTATGAAACAAATATAGCTCATTTATAAAAAGAAGCATTTTTTAGACAATAATATTTGCTTTACCAATCTTGATAATTGTTTTTGCGTCCCCTTTGTTTTAGTACTATCGTTATTCGTAACATGTTAAAAATAAAAAAATTAAGTAAAAAGCTGATTTAAAACCATTACAGCTTCTTACACTATAACGATTGCTTCTTGAGCATAAAAAAAGTGGTTAAATGTTAAAATAAATTTCAAATTATTTTCCAGTACTGTACTCATTTTTTTTTATCTTAATCTTATTTTGAGGATCTTTCGAGCTACTAAAGATAACATGCGTGGAGTCACGCATGGCGGAATCTGAATTGCCGTTATACATCACGAAATTAATTTACTGGTTTTGAAGAAAGGTCCTTGTCAAACTACTTTTTAAAATAAAATAAAATTTTAAAAAAAACTTTTATTTGATGTTAGCGTAAATCTAACTTCATAATGTCGAATTTTGTCGATTTTTTTTTTTTGCCCTGATGTCGAAGTTTGCCTAATTTAATTAAGTTGATGTTGAATTTTGTCTAATTTTAAAATCAACAAAGACTAAAAATCTGTTACACTTAAATATGTTTAAATATGTTTCCTGCTATTTTATGAAATTATCTTGGAATTCATTACGAAGCCCACCAGTAGTCGAGCGGTAAAAGTCGCTGAACACCGGTAGCTCTGTCCGGCTGCATGGACGTTTTCGTGGTTTTCCCCATGTGTACGAGCTATATACGAGCTAGTTTGCCTTGAAAGTCCTCCACAAAGACATCCCTTCTCTTAGGCAGATAACTTTCGAGTGCCTTCGAGTGCACAGATCAAATAAACCAAACCAGTTCATAACAAGTCAAATCAGAATAATCAGTGTCACCGGCATCTATCGAGTTTTATCAAAAGTATGTTCGGTTTCACTATTGCTCATTTTTGTCTCACATAGTATGCTACTGCATTTTTATGCGATACAATTTTTACACAGGTATCAAATTGTAATTAGCTGAATATTAGCATACATAGCATTTATTTATGTATTAAAGAGATTAATTTTTAACTCTCACAGCTCATTTAATACCGTAAATTTCGATGCAGCAAAAAATATACGATAACAGAATTTCTGATATTAAGAAAGCTTTCAAGGTTTCATAATTAAATATTTTGAATTATATGTGAGAAAAATTTACCTACATAGAAATTTTCAACTCTTCATCATATAATAAGACCAGAGTATAAAGGTGGTGGAATCTTTAATGCCTAAATATTGTTCCTTTCAACGATAAAGCAAAGCACTTTATGCGATTTAAATTAAGCAAGAACAACTACAATGATGTATTGGCATAATGGTGAATTTAACGAAGAACTTTGCTTAATATAAGTCTAATAATTCTCTATATGATATCTGTACATACGACTATGCTTAAGCGTCGCTTTAAGGGAAGGATTTTCATTTGTTTTCAAATTACTTTACTAAATAATAGATTTAAAAAGGAAAGCAAGTTTTGTGAAAGTGAAGCGGTTATGTATAAAGCTCATAGGATTTTATTTCTTAACATATTCTTAGCTTATATTATTCCTTCTAGCCAATCACAAATTGTCAGAAAAATATCGATACCATTGCATAGTTGTCTGTTGTATGATTACAGCAACTGTTCAATATTGCACTTTTGATTCTAGCAGTGGAGCTATCATTCGCACAAACAAATAAAAACATGAATTCAGGTTTTCCTAAAATTCTGTCGAACCTAGGGGAAAATAGGGTGTTAAAATGAGAACTATTTTAAACTTATAGCGTTACTTTTAAGTTTTTACTTCTTTTGTTAACTGATTATTTTTTCTAACCTGCATTCAATACCTGTCGCAAATTAGTGAGTCATGGAAATAAAATGTTTGATTGTTTTTTAGTACGGCAATGCATTAAAAGGTTTTCTGTTAAGAAGGCTGCCTTCGTAGAGAATTTTTTACCGGAAAAAGGCTCATATTACGGTTACGTATGGGGAAAACTTGAATATGCTTATGAAGCCAAACTGTTGGGTTGGATTCGAGGCCAAGTCGAGGCTAGCATTGAGAGATGTTATGACCCACGTCTCGTGAGCGTCATCCGATTGAAACTGAAAGTCAGATAACTTAGTTTTTGTTCTGCGTCATTTTGACTGAATTTTAACCTTATAAAAATTACAGTGCATGTTAAACAGCGATGCCCGTAAATAAATTAACGTTCACAAAACCGATATTACGATCCATATCCATAATTGGTAAGATTTAAAACTTCCAGTTACGTGATTAATTAAAAGGAGAAGGAGAGCGAAACCAGTCTCACGCCATATTTTCCTGCAACTTACTCTACCATTGACAAGCTGCGCTTGATCGAGCAAGCAAGCTGTTGTCATGCGTGTGTCTTTGTGATCGTGCGCAATGCTTGAGCGAAATCAGTGACACGTGCCCTGAGATCTCCTGAGCAAGAAAAAAAGCATTTTCTTACACTGTAATTCAGAGTTTCTGAACAAAGTGGGTAAACACTCCCGAATGTAGAGCAATCATTAATGATGGGTTACAAGCAATTCTACTTAAGGACACAGAGGAGCTTTTGCGGAAACGTATACTTTTGTCAGGCATTGAGCTGCGCAAAAATAATCCTAAATTGCTCTGGAAACAAATATTTATTTTTTTAACATTTAACACAATCTTTTAGTTTTTATTGCTTTTACTTCTTCAAGAAAATCCTGTAACATCTTTCTTTTGCCTTTTAATTATGTCAAAAAACAAACAAATGATATTCGGACTAAATATTTACTGATGTTTCCTAATTTTGATTCGTTAAACATGAATATAATAATTCAATTTTCTTTGTTCAATTTATACAAGACCATAAAAGTGTACTTAATTAAAGAAAAAATGTTCTCGTCCTTTCTCTCGCATTCTTATTTATTCCCATTTATAGCTAATTTTATGAGAAATAACTCTTGCAGTTTTATTTAATGCGGAGGTGTTTACTGAACTAACTTAGTAAGAACCTAGACTTGGCGTACAAGTTT
>KK119602.1:199148-251678 GCA_000611955.2 Stegodyphus mimosarum | reverse complement strand
AGTATGATAATGTTTCAAGGTATAAAATAACGAATCACATAATTCCCAGAAAATGTAACAAAAGAAACCTAAATAAATAGATTTAATACAATAAAAAAATACATATATAATTTTAAATACATTTTACATGCATAATACGAAATAAATACCTAGATTTAGTAACATCTGTATTAAATGTCCAGAGGCTTTCAAATGAACCTGTTGAAATTAGCTGTGAGATGATGGCTCCCGAAAGTATTACATTATTCATAGGAAATGATTTTGTTGTATAAATTCAAAATTAATTTTCCTATTTCGCAGGAAAATATTATGCTCCAGAAAGTTAGAACTAAAATGATGGCCTTCAAATACAGGGATTAAAAATTTGCATTATAATCTGAAACAGAATTGAGCTACCACAGACAGATTCCTTTGCTAATAAGTTCCGTCGCTCAATTCGCTCAATGTCTAATAATATTACATATTTTGCTTACGTATGTTACATTTTCTACAAAAATGTATTAAAGATTGACAAAAATTATGCAATATCTCCAGATGAATTACCCTTATATTTTTGAGAAAGTGTGTAAAAAATGATGTTACGTTTGTAGTCATTAGGTTGTTTCGGAAGCAGGAGTTGAAAAATAAGCAATGCCGTCGCTGGGACTCGAACCACGGGCCTCTCGAATACGCGTTGAACGTGCTGACTACTGCACCACGAAGACATGCCAGGAAGACGAAAGAAATACCTTATACGTTATAAGATAACTTTAGCATGAGAACTCATCAGAAAACTTCTACAGTGTTCTTTCAAAGAGAGGGGGTAAACCCCCTCTACCCACTCTCTTTGAAAAAAATTAGTATTAATTACTGCAAAATTAGTATTAATAACCGAGTTATTTAGTTTTTTGCTGCTATCTACCGTATGTAGTTCTGCAGGAAAATTAGCTGCACGTAAACGCTTCAAAATACATTTGTAAACAAAAATTTTTTAAAATAGATTGCTTGTATTAATCTTAATTTTTCTGTGTTTTAATAACTATATAGCAGAACAGTTAATAAAGATTTAGTCGCTACGTTTGGCAAATAATTTATGAGCACGTATCGTCACAATCCAAGTCAGAAAAATAAACAAAGTTTTTAAAATCCGAAAGCGAATTCTTTCTGTAATGTGAAAGAGCAACATGTTAGACTGGGGATATCAGTTTTCACATAATGCATAAGACAACAATTTTTTTTTTCATTTTTTTTAATTATTTGCTCACATTATTGTTTTTATTTTACTTTACCTTTTTAAGAAAATAGATTAAGTAAATAGTTATTTCCTTCAACATCTCTCAAATAATCCTTCTGCCAATTTATTGACTACTGATTACTGGTTATCATCTGCTAACATTAATAAGAAATCACATTTTCAAAGATTCCAGTTTTAAAGTGATGTATTTTTAAAAATGAATTTTAATTCTGAAAACATTTTCCGAAAAGAAAACGCAAAGCTTTTATTCAAAAGAAAAATAAAATAAAATGATACCAGCAATATTTTTTGTTCTTAAGAAACCCAAATTATTTAGGAAGAAGAAAATAAAATAAATATTTTATTTATAAGTGAAAATGACTTTCTTGGAGATTCATTGACATTATAGTTTCTTATTCTTGTTCTAGTTGTTCGAAGTTGTCATCATCACAAAATCGGCAAATATTACACATAGATTAATTTAAGAATCATAAAAATCATCAACTAATGTAAAATATCTCAGCGTAGTTTCTGACCTGTTGGAAAATTAATGGGCACATTCAGGAGGAGGATATAACATCCGTTAAAAACCTTCCTTCTATTGTAAATACTTACAAAATAAATATCTGTATTGACGATTTTTCTTAAAGCAGATGATTCCTCAATCAAAGACCAAATATTTTCAGCGATGTAAATGGAGAAGATTAGCCTCTGTGACAATCGTGGTTAATCGACCATTAATTAGGTAACAACTCCAATCAAGCCGAAATGAAATCGTAAAACGTAAGGCAAAAACTTCCTTCTTGTTGACCGAGAATCCGCAGCACCGAAGGGCGGACATTTTTCTTTATTTATTACCTTTAATCGTAACGGAAAAGAAATTCTGTAGCTAACAGATGAACTAGCGGATCAATGTAAAACGCGAGATACAGTTGCGCTTTCAGTAAATTTAACGCAACTAAAATTCTTCATTACGAGACCCTCCAGTAGCCAACCTGCTCAGACGATTGCTGGATTCAAACCCTAACGAATGAGCTGGTTGAAAGAGCATTTTTGTGGTTTTCCCTATTTGTAATATAAATGAGAACTAATTGTCCGTTAGAAAGTTCTTTAGGCATACCTCGACGTAGACGAATAGCGTAGTATTCTTTGCCATCGTTGTTATAATAAAACCAACTTTTTGGGTAACTTCACGAAGGATAATTTAGTCTAGACTTACTCTTAATAATATACAATTTTTTCCCGTTTGAAATAAAGTAACTGACAATCTAGCAAACATTATTCACAAAAGAATAATTGCCCTAAACCTTTCTCTTATATTCTCTGTGAATTGTCTAAAAATCTTTGTGTTTATTTCCTATTAAGAGAAAGCATATTTTACAATAACGAGACAAGGAAGAGTAAAATCGTGTCATTATTTCAGAAGAAAAAAAGTGAATCCACTGGCCAATATTCTTCGATTCACGAGGAAGAATTAGTTTAAAGCATACATATTTTCATTTAAGCATTTTCACCCAGCAAAAAGCCGTAGAAACCTTTATTATTATTATTATTATTTCATTTCGTATCTTGGCTCTTGAAGCAAATGAGATCCGATTAATTGGAATCGGAATCCGTTTGCATAAACTACAGTCATACTTGTTGGTGTGTGACTTATCTCACTTGTTTAATAATAACATCAGAACAAGCCAAAGAAATTCATCTTGGCAGGAAGTGCAAAATTGCGCCTGCCGTTGTCAAGAGCCTTGAGCACCTTACAGGTGAGAGTAGAGCTCAGTTCCGTCCCCAGTTTTGATGGAGAGCGCCCCGGGGGGGAACGGATCCGAAGGTCTCCCACTGCCTCTTGCCGTACCACAACATCGCGAGAGGAATTTCAGCTCACCGCTATTTATAGTGCCCTCATGCTGCACAGACACTATATATTTACAAAACATCCATGCCTTCTCTGGGATTTGAATCTGGGCCTTTCGGTACGATAGTCAGCGTCGCCAACCACTATCCCGGTTGGACGGCACAATCATGTTTAATCCAGTTCATTACTAAAGGATAAGATTATCAAATTTCATTGCTGTTTGAGTTGCAAAATCATCTATCGGCATCCGAGAAAAATTTATGAATTCTAGTCCTAGAATCAACACCAGATAAAACATAAAAAATGCAAGCATCCGTCTGTAATAATAAGCAATAAGCATCCGTCTTCATTGAGTGCAAATTAATGCTTTTTAGAATTAGAACTAACATGGAATAAGGTACAAAAATATCAGTCTTGTAAAACACGGCTGTATTAGAGTTCCACCTAGACAAAGAAAATAAGATGGGAAATATTAATTTTTCAGTTGGTCAACAAACGGTATGCTAAAGGGAGTGTACAAAAGGTCTTGAAAATGCAACTACGCCATTATGATATATTGCACGGCGACAAACAGCATATTTTTTACTTAATAGCTTTACTATAAAAGTCCTAATATAGTATTATACTTAATTTAAGAACCATCTTTTAAGAGCTGATTTTGAAAAACAATAGCAAGACCTAATCCTTGCAATCTTCTTCCCACACTTCGAAATCTTTGTTCGTGACTATCAATATTTCCTTAAAACAGGTCTTCATTTATTAGTACCTCCCAAATCGTGATTTACGGAAACTAACAAGCACCCTGCAAATGGCAGAATGCCAGTTTCTTAAAATCCTGTCAATGAATTCTTTCAATAAAAATTCGAAACCCAGTAGCTTAATTATCTATACAAATAGATCTCTATCAGAAAACATTTTCGGCAATGAAAAGAAATATAAAATCATGAGGTTTTTCTTTGAAAAGTTATTTTATTTCTTTCAGAGGGCCTCGCTGATAGATTTTTGATTTAACAATTATAAAAATGAATAAAGAGAAAAAACATAAAGAGAATTCTGCTAGGTTGTGAAACAAGAATTCTTTCGTGTTGTGAATATTGCTCCCAAAACAATATTAGAGTATTGTAAATATTTAACTGACAATATAAACTGAAGTTTATGTATTATAAGCATTTTATTATTAATAACTTAGCCTATTAGTTTTATTATCCTATCTATTTACTTCTCAGTTTCATTCATCTACTCCAAAAGTTTTTAGTTCAAAGGGATTTAGTCCCGAAGGACTATTACTTTCGTTTGGGCGTTTTGCGTCGTTTCATAAAAATGTCCGATTCACTTTTCAATTTAGTGCTAATGTTTCTTTGTTGGTAATTGAAGTTGCATTGGGTTGGCTATTGAAATTTTTGGAATTGTATTATGTTGGTTATCGGGGTACTGGATGTCGGGTCTGTACTGGATGGATTAATGGAATTGTATTGGGTTGACTATTGGAATTATATTGGGTTGGTTTTTGTGTTCGTATTAGGTTTAGTTTAATGTTTGTTTCGTTCGGCAAGTTATCATATTATTAAGCAAGATCCCTTTGGACGTAATCTAAAATCTGAATCCATTCAGATTTTTTTTAAAAAATTTGCTGTTTTTTTTTTCTTAAATGTAAAGGAAATAAATAAAATCTGACTTTGTGCTGGTTAAATGATTGCTTGCTTCGCTTAAGCGAGTATTTAGTGGAACGGTTCGCCAGTTGCATTCCCAAACAATGGATTTCAGTCTGTTACAGCCTTTTCTGGGTTAGCCGGAAGACATTCACATTTGATAAAATAAAATGGTTTAAAATTAACTTGATGCGCCTAGGAATTAAAAGTGAAAGTTTCAAAAGCAAATTCCCTTTTAAATTATTCATGATAATCTTTCAGTCTAAACTTTTACAAAAATGTGACATCTAAAACGACAATCAATAACTGAAGCGAAACCAAACAGAAACATCATTTACGCACTATCATGCATTGACTTGCTGTTTGCTTAGTTTAAATATATGGGGAGATCTTAATTTTGCTGAAATTAAGACATTCAGCAATTACCAGATTTTATCAAAAGCTGCAAAAACCTATTAGGTTTTTCGGAGCAAGAAACCTAAAAAATTAATTGTGCTTTCGCCTGGACTCCAACCAGTGATCATTCATTTGCTAGATATAAGTGACAACGATTTGCATCACAAAGCACGCAAAAGAAAATGCGGTAATTCCATTCCGCCTCAATTAAAGAACTGCTAGATCAAAACATCTCACCAGTGGCCGAGCGATGAAGTCGCTGAAAACGGTTCGCTGAATACGGTTCGATAGTTCGGTCCGGCGTTTGAATTCTAGCCAAAGGGCTCACTGCATGAGCGTTTTCGTAGTTTTCCCCATGTGTAACGTATACTATACGAGAAAGTTACCCTTAGGTTTTCCTCCACTAAGGCAGGTAGCCCTCTAGTATTTTGCCCTAATCAAATAAATCCAAATCAAAGGTCAAATCCAAGTTGTAACCAGTTATCATCCACCACATTTTAATTCAGGATGCAATGCAGAGATATTAGATACTGTGGACCGAGGGATGTGATTAATAAATTGTTTAACTATCAGAATTCGAATCACGGATTGACAGTTGCTAGTTAAACTTGCTACGCATTATGAGAGCAAGAGAAGATGCGAAAATTCCATATAAGGTACTGATCTAAACTAAAGTAAAGAGGAAAGAAATCTAACTACCTAACTAATTCATCAAAAGATCCAAAAACTTCTTTCAGATGCATGAACGTTTTGTTCAAGCCTACTGCTCGTTCTACAACAATCTTACTCTCTAATAAGACTTTCATTTTTAATAACTACTGTAATAATTTCCAGTATATTAAAAAAAGGCCCTTCATTTTTATATTTCATTGTATGTCACAGTGAAGTTCACGAATTTAATTTTGTACTAATAGCCGTTTGTCATCCGAAAAGTTCGTAACTCGAAACTATGAGAATTAATGTAGAATAAGTTAATTCGCTCTTAAGTCATAGGTGATTACTTGTTTAAACTTTACAACAATGCTTTTTATATAAGTTAAATAAACAAAACAAACGGAGATAATTTAATCTAAGACAAAGAAGATAAACGCAATATTGAACAGGAAAAACATACGAAAACTTAGTTCTGTTATACATGCACGAAAACTAGTGAGCGGCTTAAGTGGCAAGTGATGAATCTTATTTCACCTTTTTTTTTCGTTATGGGGGGAGGAGGGAGGGGGTCTCTTATCATCACTCGATTCTACGGGAAACACTTTACGCCTCGGTTTCGCTAAACATTTGGTCCTTGTGATTGTCATTGCCTATGTTTTAAAATATTTCTAAAAGTATGACATGGAATTGCTAATGAAACTAGAATTCACCATAATTAATTCTATAGGACGCGTTAAACCAACCATCCCTGGAATTCACTTTTTTCCTACTTAAATATTCGTAGTTCGTAGCTCACACAGTTCGTCATCCGGAGCATAATATTTTGTTCAGCTATTGCTAGTTATGAGAAGTAATTGTGATCCGAGGTTTCAATGTATTTTCTCTCAGATACCTTTACGTTTTAATAATATTTTATACATACGTAATTTGATTGTCAGCAAATATCCTATTAGAAAATACCTTATTTATTCATGTATTTTTACAGCATAAAACTGTAGGGTTATTATTATTTTATTTAACCAGTTATTTATAATTTCAGCCTTTAGTGTCATTTCTCCTTTCCGTTTCCTCACCAGAATGCAAATTTAGTTTAAGTGTATTTAAGCTGAGGTTTTCAGATTGTAAGACTATAAGAGTCTCACTCTTTTCGGTATCATATACGGATGAGCTCTAGAAGACTACGAAGGAATAATCCTCTTGTCTTAAACTGTAGACAAATAAAGAAGGGTGTTTAAGACCCTTTTATTCAAACACGAAGATCTTCATAGACGGCATTACTTGGGCTTACATAAGCCAACACTTCTAGCTTAACTTGAACAAGTAATGTTGAACTAAAATCAAATGTGGTTAGATTAGCCTAACGGCTCACAGGATAACGTATGCGCAGAAAGGCTCTGGGTTGTAGAAAACCGAAGAGACAAGCTAATGGCTACAAGCACTCAACGGCCACAGAATCAATTAGCTATTTAGTCACAGTAACAACGTGGCCTCAAGTAGGCAGAACACGCTCTAAAATCAACTTGCGAAATCTTCGGTTAAATAGCACTTCTTTCTCCCTCAGTCTGAATAAACGCTCGCTATCTCATTTACATTCTGGCGTGAAAAGCGTGGATGAAAAGGAGAGTGACAAAAAAGTTACTTAACACAAAATTAACTATCAATCAAAAATAAATAGATAAATCCTCACAAGGCAGAGCGTGTTTCTTCCTCTCGAGGCCACCTTCCTAGGTTTGCTAGCTCTAATAAGACAGTAATTCTAAGGCTTCGCATTATTTGCTGTCGATATTTAAATTGTAATGAGTATGAGAAGTTTTGAGCCAACTTCGCGTTGAAACAGTTTTGTAGTCCTGGAATACTCGTCTTTAATTTGAATTTGACTGTTACTTTAAATTATCTCGCCACAAATGGTGGTTGAGCTTGCCAAGCACGAGAAGGGCGTTTTATATTCAAGTTCTGATTTAATATAAATGTTTGTTAAACCTTTTGAAGATTCTGCAGTTCTTTTCATACGAAGCAATAATTCGCTCCAAATCTGTTGGGAGTTTGATGCTAATTTATGCTATCAAAGAAAATCAAACTTTGTAAGATTCAGAAAATTTTTAAGAATTCTCATATTTTTTAACTTCCTCAAGGTATTCAGAAAAAAGCTCCCCTAAATTTTAAAATGAATTTATAGCGTCTCGTTCTTTTAGGTAACATAAACTACGAGCTCTAAAACAGTGTATGAGAAATTACCCCCAGGTCTTAATTACTACAGAAAATCAGAAGAAGGATGTAAACTACCTATTATTCACCATAATTTCATAGATGGCCCCACTTGGGCTTAAACAAAGCCGACACTTTTGGCTTAGCTCAAAACAGGTAACGATGAACTTAAAAATAAAACGTAGTAAATTAGCCTAATGTCTCACAAGATAATTTAATGCGCAGGAAGGCTCTGACTCGTAGAAGTCAGTGGAAAACAAGCCTAATGGCTAGAAGGTCTCAACCCCACAGCTATCTAATCACTAGTAGTTTAAAATAGTAACGTGGCCTTCAAACTGGCATAACACACTCTTAAATCACTTTCCAAAATCTTCGTTCTCTTTCTAACTAACTAAATTCACCTTCCAAAATCTTAAGTAGCACTTCTTTCTACCTCATTTGAATACACGCACGCTAGCTTATTAACATTCTGGCAAGAAAGTGTGGGTGAAAACGAGACTGATGGAAAAGTTGCTTTAACTAAAAAGTAACTGTTAGTTAATTAAATAAATCTTCACAAATTCACTCATGTATTTAATATTTTCAACATAATTATTGATTTGTTTGTGGATTTAGGATACATGAGCTCTGACTGCGGAATCAATACTAGTGAAGAGCTTTAGAAAAAAAGTGGTATCTAATGTTCTTGACCCTTGCATGTGGCAAGACAGACTGAACTGTGAAGAATACGATGACAACGGCGATGACTTACAAGCTGTATAAGACGACAGAGGTAGCAGTTCCATTCGCATTAAAAGATTTGAGGCCTAGGAATTAGCACTAAATAAATAATAAGAGCGGAGTAAGATTCAAGATATAGAAAAGTAGAAATGAAATATCTTATTACATATTTGAATGTTAATAGTGCTAAATGTTCTTGCAGAAATGTTAATTTCTTTTAAATAAATAATATTACGACAGCTACCGATAGTTCATCTAAGAATGCTTTTCATTTGTTATGTTCTTACTGTAACCATGTCCTTCGAAATTAAATTATTTGCATAATTTCTCCTCTCAATTTCAGTAAGATAAACATTGTCAAAAAAGAAGAGAAAAAGAAGGGAGTAAATACGATATATTTAAAGAATTAGCAGCATTAAAACAACATAAGCTTTACATTAAAGGATAAAAGAAAGATTTAACAAACCATGACATTTTTTTCAAAAGAAAAAAATGGTTAATGTAAATTGATCATTGATCTGATTCTTCAGGAAGGATTAACTGAAACCGTGCTTTTACTTAAAACTCTTTAACCCAGCAGGAAGTCTTACGAATTCTGCAACTTTCTTTCCACATCTTGGCAATGGAATCTGAACTTAATCCTATTGAGCTGGTTAGAAAATCTTTTGGTATGTAATGAATTGTAATCATTATTTTCTTAATCAAACTAATTAATTTCTGTTTTTACAGTAGTTAAGTCAACTATTTTCTTTGTAAAAATGCAGAAGGAAAAGAACTTCGGGCAGACCCTTGCATGTGGCAATTCGACTTCTGATGTAAGTCGAATTGTGATTTTATAAATTTTAGATTACAATTTTACCGTTGGTGGTTGTTTAAAATATTGAGTGTTTACTTAACTTTAACCAGCCTTAATATCTTTTGTAAAAATATTGCCCAACATAACTAGTTACAGGATATATTTAGACTCTAAAAGGTCACTTTAAAGTAGAGTTGTTGGTTAAGATGCTTTTTCACTGCGTCTCTTATGAAGCTTGAAATGTGTAGGGATTTATATTTATTTTGACAAACCAGTTAAGTTTATGCTTTCTTTCCTATAAGCCTTCATTCCCCTATTTGTCAATGCCAGAATGTAAATTTGGTGGCGCCAGTGAAGGAATGTAATTTCTACCAGTAGGAGAAAAAGGTTTAAATTCTGAGCTTTAGAAGGGAAAGTTAGAGACAGTGGGAAAGTACTGTTCCTCTGTAGCGTAAGCTTCTGATTCTGTACTTATTGCTAGTTGAAATGGCGTATCTGCTATTATTCTGCTACCACGAGACTTCGACGCGGTTTTAGGTAACAGGATTTTCTGAGCCGTGGAGGAAATTCTACTGTTCTGTTAATATCTTTGAATTTTAAGTTTAGTTCTTGTTATTTGAGTTACCGCCCGAGCGAGGCGTAGTTTGTTAACTTTAAGTCGACGCATTATGAATTTTAAAGAATCTAATAAAGGTTTCTTTTAACCCTTTTCCTGTCTTGTTCCTGCACTTACTTCAGAAGTCACTTTGAAAGTTGAATAACTAGACATTACAAACTGTTCTGCCGCAAACCTAATCGGGAATACAAGGAGCTCATAATATGGAATTAAAGCGTTTGGATCAGTATGTTACATAATAAAAGTGACAATTAAGTATTATAATTACGTAAAAAATGCCCAATTCAAATACCACACAAATACCGTTACCACAAATACCGTTAAAAGTTTTAGCTTCAAATATTAAAATACTTTAATATTCATCTTTGATATAGAAGAAACATAATTGATGGAATAGACTATTCTGTTACTATAACATATTCCAGAATTCCTCCTTTTCTATGTTAAACACTTGTTCAAAATGTGTTTTGCGCATTTAAACCTCATAGGTATATCTGTGAAAATAATTGTTTCATTGCTATGCATTTTATTGTGTTGTGTTTCTTTGTTTCATCTCTATAAGGATTAAAATTAGATCATAAGCTTAGAAAAGACAAAGGACTTTTTGTATAACCAATAGTGATATATTACTTACTAAAAAAACTGATAGAAATCACTAAACACTATAACTTACATAATATCTGGTCAGAGAGAAATATTACAGCAAAATTTTCATTTTATTCTAGTCTCTTTCTTTCTACCAGGATAATAAATATTCACAATGATGAACTTTGCATTTTTGCTGCATCAAAAACAATCAAACAAAAATTAATTTGTAAATTTCTAAACTTTTCTTTTTAATAACAGAAAACATTTTAATTTTACTGCCCTTTGAGTATCTCATTTCTGAAATACGTTCAAGCGTAAATTAAATTTATAACAAAATATGAAAAGTGTCAAATAAGATTGAAAATGCGATAACTGAATGGTCATTACAGTTGTTATCAGCTTTTGCTGCGACAAAATTTTACGGAATTTCTTTTGTTACTACTTGACTCTAACTATATGAATAGAAACAACCAGTTAATGGTAAATGAGATTTATGTAGACTGCATTTGGTTAGAAAGGAGAAATTTTAGAAAGATACCCATCCACCCTAATACTTTGTTTCTGTAATTATGTGCAATTATTATTATTGCCAGCTGTGTAAACTTTGAATTAAATTTTAGTTTTATGCACCTAGTCATCTTTCATGTATTGTGTGATTGAGGTTGATTACAAATATAGTTGAATTTTATTTTCATGTGTGTACTCTTGTGAAATTTAATTGCGTTTGAGGATGATAACTCGACAAAAAACAATGATAGCTTACTTGAAATATACCGTGATTAAAAAGAAGGGACTGCTTGCAAAACTGTAATTCTTTTCACTACAAAAATGTTTCTTTCATCACTTGAGTCGCGTTCAGTTGTGTACAATATATGTAGTTTAATTCAGTAACTTGATTTCAATACCTAATCACTCCAAGTGAGCAAGATGACTGCGTGTTATAGTTATCATCCATAGGCCTTTCCTAACAAAATCTTCAGCATTGAATTTCGTAACTACTTCGTAGAACTGACAATTGTTTCAGATATAGTAATTTCGGAGAAGTGCATACATAGAATGCCTGAAATAGGAAACTTTTATCTTCTTCTTTTAAAATTGGACATGTTTTTTATTGCAATGATTTATATCTCTTCTATCCTCTGAATAACAAAATCTTCAGCCCTGAATTTCGTAGCTACTGCGTAGTTAGGAATGAGTTAAGACATATACCATTGCTTTAAGGTATAGCAACCTCAGGGAAGTGCACACATAGAATGCCAGAAATAGGAAACCTTCATCTTCTTCTTTTAAGAATGGGCATGTTTTTATACAGTAATGATTTATGTCTCTCCTATCATCTGAATAACAAATTCTTCAGCACTGAATGCCGCAACTACTGCGTAGCTAGGAGTGCGTCACCATTGTCTTAAGATACGGCATACATCGGCCATTGTCTTAAGATACGGCAACTTGGAAGAAGTGCACACATAGAATACCTGAAATAGGAACCTTTCATCTTCTTTTAAGATTGGAGATGTTTTTATATTGTAGTGAACAATAAATTTTAAAAACAAGTAGTATTTGGTTCTTCTTTAGGAAGCATTTACCAGAACATCCACTAGCAAAATAACGTCTACTAGAACACAGGAACAAACGAATGCCACATGCTCCATTTTCTATTGGTTTATTGGCTGTTGCCGAGTTCGGAAGATCAATACGTCAAGCAAATACAAAGAATTAACTCTTTTAATGTGTATTTGAAGTACTTCTAGCTATACCAAGATTGTGCTGTATTCAAGATATATAGGATCTACTACTTTCTGTACCTTCTGGGTCCCTTTTAGGGAACAGATGTTGTTGCGTCTATTGAGAATTAAAAAGAGATATGTCTGCTCGCTAAGAATAGACAGTAGTCCTTCCTTCCTCTCAACGGCATTTTGACATTAACTAATACTGGTGAAATAACAAAAAATTCATTTTCATTGTATTATTAATCAATCAAAATAATTTATATTACCAATTTATTATTCAAAAATCAAAGAATAAAAAAAGATATTATTATTAATAATAATAACCATGCTCCAGTTGAAACCTGGAACATGGTTATTTCTATGCGCAAACACTGAAATCTACGTGATCATTTATTTTTTGTAATCGTGTCCAATAGCAGATACAAATGTAAATCAAAATTTTCGCTTTTGTTCTTAATGAAAAGAAACGAAATACTGTTAGTTCAAAAGTGCGTTTCTATTTCTCTTTCTTTTCATAAAACGAAATATTTTTGTTGAAGAATAAAACCGAGAGGTTTTACTCGCATTTCGACAACATTACTCAAATGAAACGGTCTTAGTTTTCTTGACTCAATTTAAGTTTCGAACTCAACATAAAGTTTCGCATTGCTGAAATAATGCAACAAAAATATCACGTGCTTAAACATTAACAAAAGTTTTCCCAAGGAATTGAAATTTATTTGCCTGCCTGTATATATTTTGTTGCTAACATTTCTTCAATCATCATAAGCCCAGATTTCTACAACCTTCGTCTTTAATTAACATACGTTTCTCAAAATGACCATTTAGTTACATATTATTTATCACTGTCTATACATAAAAAAAACATGCTAATGCAACAGCATTAAAGGTTTGTCGAGCTACTTGATAAATTGACCAGAAATATGCATCTCTGATGTTAAGTCGGAAATAACGCAATATATCAACAGAAACTTTTAAAAGATTTCAAGCATGTTTCTTAAAATGTAAACTTGAATCATTAAAATTTTGCGTGAAAACTGCTGTTTGGATTGTTGATTTACAAACTTCGCTTAAATGGCGCGTAATGTTTTCCTGCATAAGCGCAACTCATGCATATTGCAGTTCAACCTAATAAACCCTTCGTTCATTTCACTTCCGTTCCAATCGTTTAAAATGTTTCAAAATCTCTGTCAAAATATGCGTGCTCAATTTGAATATGTCGTGAGTTCTCGTCATCAGTTATGCATGCGTATTTCGAACCACAGCTTAGGCTGGGATACAAAAAAATTTTGTGGGGCAAAAATTGAATTACAGAAATCGAATTCGTTACTCAACGGTACAAATCTTCCAAGATCAAACCGGCATTGTTATTTCGCAGAAAAAAGTAATAAATATATAGAAAAAATGCTGTTTTTTTTTTCCTGCAGTTTTTTAACTTCTTCCTTTTAAATGCCCTGTTGGTAAATTAGCCTACATATGGCAGTAGCAGTTTTATGTATGCGGAAATAGGTAATCTTTTATACCATACCCTGAAATGTTTTCACTGCCGGTATCATTGTCAGAATTCAGTACTTCCGCGATGAAAATGAAAGATGGAATATACAGTTCGTCACGCATCCTTATAAGACCTCAATAAAATGATTATCTTAAGACACAATATTCTTTACAATTTATTGCGTTTTCCTTCTTTTTTGTTGAAAAATTTAAGCCAAATGAATATAAAAGCTATGTAACTAAAACTGCCTCCAAAGATTCTACTTTTAACTCTAAAGTTTCAAAATTTAAAGGATGAAAATTTCAAACTATAAAATACTATTACGTAGCTCTTCCCAGCATAATATTCCTAGAGAAAGGGAAATATATAAGGGCACAGAGTTGTATTTTTGGTAGCTGTAACGTAAAAGCATCCGAGATGGATGATTAATCAGACTAGCGGTCTTTTAAATATCTGTTTTAAAACTTAATAAAACTTTCTTGAGTAGTAAAAGTAAAACATTATTTCAATACAACCATACATACAAAAACTACTTACAAATTTTACTCTAAAGTAGAAGACTACTTATACTATATGTTCAAACTTTTCGTTTAAAAATTATTCTGTTTCATTTTACTTCTTTGAATCAAAATTAACATGCGTGCATTCCATACATTTGAGCTACTTAAACGGATTTCCATTTACACAAAATAGTCGTTTGTAATTATGTACTCTAATTTAATCATTGATTAAAAATTAGTATATTCGATTTACAATTTTATAATAACATTCGTTACTCTTTCTTTTAACAGATAATGGATAATTTTCGGAAACTTTAGGAGCAAATTGTCATTTATATGTAGGTTGATTAATCGAATTTTAGGTTTAATTAAGAGCAAAAGATTTATTTCGATATAGGATATAATATAAATTTTCTTCCCTTTTTCAAACCAAACTTCTACTTTAAAGCCATACATTATTAATTATTTGATTTCTAATACTAAATATAACATATATGATTGGAACATAATAATGTTATCATAATTGAATTTTTTGAATATATGAATTAAATACTACTAATTCGCTAATTATGGCTTCTTTGTTTTATTTCAAACAAAACAGTTTTAATTTTGATATGTGAAAAGGCAACATAGAAGTTATGTTTCAACTTTTTAACAGTTTTGTTTAAAAGTAATCTTGGCTATGATTCTATTTTCTCTCTCTTTTTTTAATAAGAACAATGAATTTTTGATCTATAAAACTAGCGGATAGAAGGAGACAGGAGAAATGGTAAAAGATCGGCCTTCTTATTTATGAGTTATGTTATATGTCTTGTACATTTAACGGCAGTCGTTTTTTAGTTATTTAATTTTTAATATTTAATCAATGAGGCTTGAATAAAAGATGGATATTTCGTTCTTCAAAAGAGAGTGTTCGATTTTCTCGAAAAGCCTAAAATATTTCGATAAACTAAAGACGAATCTAAGGGGAAAAAGAACGGAACAGAATACTAAACAAAATAATAACGGATGAAAAGATGCTGCGTGTTGCTACGAGTACCATACGCGAAAAGGCTGCGAAGGGCACTAGCAGTAAGCAGCGAGTATTTGTGAAATGAGCCTATGCCTGAAAAATTCAAACTAAAGTTTTAAAAAACCTTAAATGTTCTCGTTAACAAACTGAAAATTGTTTTGAAATAGGGAATTTTAGGTATCTATATAATTTATAATTAATTCTTTTCAAATTTTTTAATTATTTAAAAAATAAAAAATACGCATTTTAAACTTCAAAATATTCTCAGCTGTGATCCACATCAGTCTCCAAGCATGAAAATTACTTCAAATACTTTTAAGTTTTATGACCGGCCTATCTATTTGAACGAGGTTTATCATTTTACACGTTACTGCTAAGCAAAATTATAACAAGTACAAAAGGATAACGCATAAATGTGCATAATTTATTGACATCTTAAAGAACAAAATTGCAATAAAAGAATAGTTTGCATTTTGGAAGGTTAGCATTAACTTTTTTGAGCAAATCTTCCATTTTTTACTATTTCTTTTGTATTTCCAGCTAAAAGACGCTATAGGAGTAGGACAAAACAGTAGCTTCAGTCAAAACGCTGCTCCAATTCAATCTCAAACGTTTCTGTTGACTAGGTAAGCTATCGAATTTCCCGAGAAAAGCGTCATGAAACTTTCGGGGGCGATCAAATGTTGCTCACAAAATAACAAACGCAAAATGTGGCATTTCGCATTGACCCGCAATTCCTAAAACTATAAAATGGCGTTCCTACCCACACTGTTTGTAATGAGAGACCGTGATATATACTACGCTTTGCATCTGTGTTTTTGTCTGCATTCTGAAATATCCTTGAAAATTTTGAGACAATTGCCATCGGAGAAGGTGATTGAAACTGTGAAATTTAATTTTATTTTAGGTCATTAACAAATATTTATTAGAAAGAAAACTTCCGATCTGAATTAGCAGTCAACGGTTTGGTGATCATTATAGTTTACTAGTGACCAAGTGGTGGGATCAGAGAATACTCGTAGTTAGACCCAGGTTCAAATGCCAGCGAAAGGGCTGGCCACATGGAAGTTTTCACGGTTTCCTCCATGCTTGACGTACACATTTCCCATGTTAACAAGCCCAATTTCACTCAGAAACTCCTTCCTGATGTCATTCCTTCTTTAGGCAGACAGCTGTCGAATGCTTTCCCATGACCTAAATAACTTTGGTAATTACTGCTCTACAAGTTTATAGTATCTTCTCAGACCGGAGAATCAAGAATATCTATTCGAAAATAGATGGTGACTTTAAATCAGTAAAGTTCGTATTAATTTTCTTAACATCTTAGACGGGTCTTGCGGATGTCATTAAAAGAAAGGATACATCATCTGTGCATATGAGCATGGAAAATAAACCTCGTGAAAGAAAATTTCACATCCAAAGAAGTATGGAACTGCTTTTCCGTAGAAAGCAATACCAACTCATATCTCATAGACTTTAATATTTGGATAAATTTAAAACTCGACTCCCTAAATATTTATATCAATTTCGTATTACTATTTAATTTATTGCTTTAACTTTGGTCCCCTATTCATTTTGATGAGGCAGGTTTCTCATTATCGTCATCCTCAAAGCAGTAGTATTGCTTGCTTAGCTCCAGCCCTAGAGTACTTTCTTTTCGCACGATTTTCATCATTCAAACGCTTCAGTTACGCTTTGTAAATATTGAAAAAAAATTTTTTTGTATTTTAAGCCGCAGCTTTTTCTATAAAAGTAGAGCAAATTTCTTCCTCATTTTCAAAGCACTTTTTTTTTATTAAAATTAGCAAAGCAACAACCTTCCGTTTGGCGTAGATTTTAGTCAAGACTCTATCGATTTCGAGGGCAAAAAAATACAGGTCTCACTTCATCATGAGCAAAGAAATCTGCAGTGAAGAAAAAGCCACAGTTGTATTTATACCTAAAAGAAGTAAAGCTAAGGAGAAGGTAGCGCCATTGACGAAGAGAGACCTGTACTTGTTCGTCTTCGAGATCGATCTTGACAAAAATCTTTGCGAAACATAAAGTTGTTGCTTTGTTAATTTTATGTTTTACTTTGGCGTGTTTCTCTTCTGTCTTGATTTTTTTATAACGCAAAACAAATGCAGTGGTTGGCATGCTGCGTATTTGGGAATAACGTGCTGATATGACTTCGCGAAGATAAGCCATCAGCGGCGTTCAATTACGCCATATTTCCTCGTTTTAAAGGTTCGGACTATCAGAAATACCAGTGCGGAAATTTATCTGAATTCAAAATACAGTTAAAGCTGATGTCTGTAAAAGCCCCAAAGTGAATTGCACGCTTAATACTTTAAAAGTACTTTTAAGTTTATTGCTTAAAGGTACTTTTAAAGACTCTATTTGCAAATATTCACAAATTATGCCATCTCTATTTAAACAGTGCATGCTATGTTAATAATTTTGCTAGCACTAGAAAGAATCGAAGTAAACTTAAGTAGCATTTTTTTACAAATGTTTGGCTTTTTTAGACTGACTGTATTACTCTGTTATAATTTCAAAGGTAGAACAAAGACCTTATTATCTTGTTAACTAACAACACGATGCTGTTAGCTGCTATGCAAAAATGCTCTGAAACGTCTTGTTGAAAACATCAGAAAAAGCGGAATTAGAAGTTAAATATGGTTTTGCATCAAAAACTAATCAAGATTTGTTTATTTAAAAAACTGTATGATTTGAAGTACTTTTCTGAAATATGTATTTAATGATAATATGAAATTCTTACAACGGGTGATATAATAGATACTTTCGCTTTTCACATTTAATTGAAATAAAGGCTCGATTCAGCAGCTGCAATGTAATATTGTGGTTTAGGAGGAAGGGTGCCATTGTTTCCTGATTACTAAGAATACATTTCCCTAATCTTGCGCTTGATAACTATTGTGCTTACCGTCGATTATTAGCAATGACAATAACGTTTTTCATGGTTTGAAACCTGTTTCTCATTTCTTTCAATAAAGCAGATTTCGTACCACAAAGCGTTTCTACTTAAATCAAAATTTAAGAAATACTTTCATAAATTCCGTAAACATTAACACTTAGATGCCTATATTTCACATCACGGGCGCAATTTTTCTTACATTTCTAAGAACTTTTACACTTTTCTCACAATTTTGTGTCGATTGATTACTTATTCGGAGCTGATTTTCCCCAGCACGCACACTCACTTCCGACTTATTTCGTTTTCAGTATTTCCAATTTTTTTTTTTTTTTCGACAAGCGAAGCTACCAAACTCATTACAATGAGATAATCTTATCAGCTTTATTTTTTTTTCATAAATGATGCAAAGCTTCTTAAAATTTGGACTCCATTTGTTTCCTTTAAAAAAATATTTCCATGTCTGTTTATGTTTGTGTTCTGGCAATACAAAATTTACGAACCGGCGAATAGCAGCAAGGCATAGCCGGATGTTAGAAGTGCATGTGTTTAATTATCTTTCGTTTCAGTTATGATCAAGAATTCCTTAAAAGCTTATTACTAAATGAATCTCTTTTTCTTTTTTCCTTATACTGTTGTTCATGTATACTAGTTATTCAGCTGGATGACCGAAATCCTTTATCACCTTTATAAAATGATGTGGTCTCTTTAATATTAAAATATTTAAAATATTTAACATATTTAACATATTTTACCCCTTTAAAAGTTTACAGAAAATTCATTTTCAGAATTAATCAGACTGAATTTCTTTAATTTCCCAAGGAACTGGCCTTTAAAAAATCCGCAAATTAAGAATTCTAGAAAAACATTTGGTTCCATTCCTAGATTTGACCTCATTTCAAGGTCATGCCACTAAATAGGGCGTTCTATTTTCACCTGTAAGGCAGTGAAACTCATAGGCCGTAACTTTTAACTGCTGCGAAAATATTCCCTTATCGAACGTCTGCTATTTACCCAAAAACAGAAATCTTTAAGCATGCCTTGAATAAAAATTGTTGATTTTTTTTTTAAAAACAGGTGAAGTATTTCAAATAACAAGGTCACTGAAATTTGCTTATAATCGAGATCCGTAATTATAATGTATGTGAAACTGAAAATGTTCGCAGGTTTCAGTTTCACCTCCAGGAAAATAAATAATCTTCAGATCAACTGTTATCTAAATTTAAAATTTTAATGCAGAATACAATCCGTATAAATTTAAGCGTAGATTTTATACGTCGACTGAATTCGTTTACTATCAATGCTAAACTTCACTAATTTCAAATATTCAAATTATAAGGTATTACTCCCGCCTTCTTAGCGTGCCTTCGTGGTGTAGCGGTCAGCACGCTCGGCGCGTATTTCAGAGGTCCGTGGTTCGAGTCCCGACGAGGGCACTGCTCATTTTTCATCTCTTCTGTTTCAAAAATGCCTAATGTCTCTACAAAATCATCAGTCAGTTACTAAAAGACAGTCACAAACACACACAGTTTTGTTATCTTATAAAGTTAACAATAAATAATCCTTTCTTCTTACTAGTCGTTAATTATGCCTACTGTTCAACAACGTATAAGTACGCAAATATATTTTTCAAAATTTCTTTGGAAAGTGTGTAAATAAGAGTTTACGTGAGTAAGATAGAGCAATGTCCGTGCAAATATGCATATAACTCCATATTATATTTTAAAAAAAAAAAGAGCTATAACCAAGTTTTATTCTTCCCCGAAACAGAAAATTGTAGACGCTTGTGGAGTCTGATGATAACTAGTCTTCAGAAACATACCAAACACGGAAGCTATAGTAATGGCATTAGAATAGGTAAAGTATTATAATTTGCAAAGTTCAGATCTCTAACACAAGTAAGAAGTTTTAGCACAGGATAGGAAACAGAACCGCTTAGAGAAAAACGTTGGTGGTAGTGGATTTTCCTGCCATAACCTGAAAGGACAAATACAAGAAGAACCATTCATCACAGTAGATCTTTAAATGTTTTCGTTATTTAATCCAGCATTTCAGACGGGATCAGGCTGCATCCATATCCACGTTGAATGAATGCCCTATTCTTATTTTGACATTAAGTCATATGATTTCTAGGAAGACCACTGTCTGCAGAAGACCATGCGGCATTTTGCAACTTAAATGGACGGAACTAATGAATTAGACAATATTTAGATAATCTTTTAGCAACCAGCACAGTTCACGTGAGAAAATACATTAACTAGACAAACCTGTTAGTTTTCATACCTTTTAATGCTAAAAATAAGTTGTCATCAGTCATACTTTTCTAACGAATACAATATATGCGTAAGTTGCATGTAATATGCAATGTGCGCATAAGTTGCATAAATGTAAACATAAATGATTTGTTTAAGCAAGGCAATTTACTCTTAAGCCCAATATGTACATTTTCATTGGCTGGAATACTTTACTAGTAGTCGAATAATAGCTCTGTGTTTAGCACCTATTTCTTATTTATGGATTATGTGCTTTTAGGCCTAAAGTCAGTTTTGTTGCGTTCCCATAATATCTCTAAAAAAAGAACTCTAAAATGCCATACCAAGGCCTTTTTCTTTCTTCTCGACTCTGTGAAGCCAATAATACAAATACTGCCTATTATTCCAAAACAGTTTTTCAAAGACAAACGCGCAAACTTTAATTACGATTGATACTATGTATAAAACTTGCGGGAAACAGAGCATCTTCAGTAAAAAAAAAAAAAAAAAAAAAAAAAGAGAGAGAGAGAGAGAGAGAAAATTAAGTAATCTCTTGATGATTACGCAACGATCACTTAGCGCTTAGCAGATTCCACGAGCATTTCCCTAACAATACGCTTCAGTTACGACGGTGAGGAAAAAATAGCCAACGAAATGTTGCGACTAGGTTACAATTGTATCCGTGTTGCTCCTAATCGGGCTGATTTTTTTAATATAGTTGCCAAAGTTGGTTCCGGTCTGCTTTTTTGTTCAATTGATTTTATGGAATATTGTTTGTTTCCTCTTTTTATTTCTATCTTTTATTACTTTTCTAAAAATCTAACAATTGTTACAATTCTAAAATCATCAATCCATTCAATGCTCATCTGATTTCGACTACATGATTGTGCTGTGTAATTTGTCAATCACGCTCTCCATTATTAATTTTGGGAAGTTTCTGAATGAGGCAGGTGAAAATGTGTCTGTCCTATTTCCACATGTATAGCTTGTTTCCACAAATTTACCCCCTATTTTAAAACAGCGAACTATTATTTATTTGTTTTATCTGAGTAATACAATAAAACCAGAAAAACCTTATTTTAAAACAGCGAACTATTATTTATTTGTTTTATCTGAGTAATACAATAAAACCAGAAAAACCTTTCTTCTTTGAAATATGTACAGTTTAAAGGAAATTTTTCACTTTTGTTAAATCTTCCCATCTTAACCTTATGGATAATTTCAAAAATCTCGTGGAAAATAGAGACATTTTTCTGCTCTATTGTTTTGAATCATACATAAAATGTTAGGTAAAAAATATTTGCTCGAACGTATAATTGACTGAAATTTGATTTCCTTATCATAAATTGCTCTTCAATTTGAAGAAAAAGACTGATGTATCATAAAAGCGATATATGCAATGATCTTTTAATGTATCTGAAAGCTATTTTTTTAAAAAATTATTTATTTTATTTGGAAACTGTTTTTTTTTAATATTTTAAGGGCTTTACCCAGAATTCTACTAAAATTTTAGCTCTGTTGGATAAAAATAATGATTTCAGTCTTTAATGATCCTTGTTCCATGCCAAAAAGTACTATCAAATGATAATTTGAAAAATATATTTCTTTTTAATATTAATGTAACGCTATTATAGAATAGCATATTAAACTCTTGCAAGTAATGCTTAGCTCTGTTATACAATTTTACTAGTCGTTTTTCCATCTCATATAATTTCAAAAAAATACATAATTATCCTGAGGGAAAATATTATATATAGACTTATTGACATAGTTCTTTTTCGAAGTCTTATTTCGAGCTGCCTCATACTCTTTTATTAATTAATTCATTCATATGTTTGCTGACTTAATATTTATAAAATTATTCAAACTGGTTTGGAACGCTGTAAGAGATTTGAAGCAAGAATCTTGAAAAATGGAATGTTTTCTTTCAGGAGTTGATCCCTTATAACTGAATGATCTGACTGCTACTACACAAAATCACAAGAAAAAATTAGTTTTAATTCCTAAAAGTAACCATCATGTAATTAGTTTAATTTAATTGCTTTTAATTTCTGCGATTTTCATGCGAAAAAATTTAAAAGGAATCAGAAATGTCTCTAAAAATCTTTTTATGGTAAATAACAATATATAAAATATTAAGTAAAACAGATTACATTATAAATCAATTTCGCTTAATTGGCAGTTGAAATAAAGGAGTCTACTTCTCAAAAGTAAAAATAAAAATGATTTAAATTTCACACATGTTCCCTAGGTAAAACGGTTGAGAAATTTGTTCCCTGAAGTTGCAAATATTTCTCGGTGTTTTGTAACTTGCAGATATTTTGTAAAACCGAATGAATTGTTCCAAGAATTGTTAGTAGGAATAGGATAGGGCTTTAGAAAGACGACTGAATATGTTTTCTAGAAAAGACCTTTGTATGTGTTTTCTTTTTATTGGCCTTTGAATATCTATAATTTTATTGCCGGATTTTCAGCGTTACATGTAAGACTCAGAAACGAAAAACATAGGTTCGAATCCCAAGAAAAGCACAATTGTTTTTTTATATTTCCTCCTTCAAAAACTCCACAACGACAGCCGAAGCAGAATGCGATGATCGATAATTCGTCACAACTGGATTTGGTTTCTTAGATCTTACGCCTCATTCCAGTCGTCCTTTAAATGACGAAGAATATAAGGAATTATTGTTAAATTCCTCCATGCGTGCCACTTATTAAGTTTTCAAAGCAGGCAACATAAAAAGTCAACCGTGACTTCGCTTAGTCTCTAACTACGGATTCTTCAAGACTAGCAGGATGTGCTAGATATTTCCATCTCGAGAGTATGCATAAAGATATACTCTTTACACTCTTATCGGCAATTATGACATAGATCAAGAAAATCAAATTAGCAATTTTGTTATAATAAATCTTAATTTCTTTCCTAAATGTCTAACTGAAAATTTACAAAGAAATATCAAAATGGAAAGGAATGCTTTAATTTTTTTTAAAGTTGTTACTTCAGTAGATTAATGTTTCTGTCATAACTTTTATAGTTTTGAAATTATTGGCGTCTCGATTTAAAAAAAAATTAGCAGAAAAGAAAGTAGAGTATAAAAAGAATGGAGGAAGATAAAGGGAATATGATACAGAGAAAAACCATTATTTGAAATTGCGTCAAACCCATGATGTTCTGCTATAACCCAAGCTCAGAAGGAAAGAACGAAAATTAAAACACAGAATTGATCTTTGATTTATGTTTTAACAGAACCTTAAACATTTTAACAAATTAATGAAAACCAACTGATACCGTTCAAATAAGATTAACTAAAATCAAAATAATAAAATTTCATACAACTATATATTGCTCGAACTCAGTTAACGTGACAATAACTGATAAACAAATAATTAGGACTACAATAAATGACGGAACATTTAAGCAAAGAAACGTTAGTAATTATTTTGTCTGACGAACGAAATAAACGAAGTAAATAATACCTCTGCGTACAGTTATAAAATGCATCAATAATAATAAGCCTAATAACGACCTAAATGTGCTTGACTGCAAGCTCCAATCGATAAATAATTGTTGAGTGAAATATAAAAAGAAATATCTTGCCTTTTTGAATTAATAATGCGGCAGACTTAATTACCTTCCTCCACGCTTTTTATTTTTAAAATGAACTATTTTACTTCTCTGCTTTTTTTTCGTAACTTCTTTTTTTTTTCTTTTTAATATTAGAATTACTCATTTCTTTTCTTTTTTCAGTCCTTATTTGAAAGAATAAAATCCTTTCGATTTCAATACTTAAACGCGGCAAATGCTGATTCAACAGAAATTTCGTGCTTTGAAATTTATCACATTCTCTCAAATGCATAATCCACAGAATCATAATTTGTCTCTTTACAAGAGAAATAAGTGATAAAGAATATACAGACATCCTATTTGATGAAAATATTTTCGAATTTATACAAAAGCATATGTGTCGCAAATATCTGTTTAAAACCAAGCAGTTCTGTACCAAAAAGACGTTACAAATAGCGTTTATTAATTATAATAATGCGTCAAATGTTCATAAAAATTATCAGTCGGATATGTAGTAACTTAAGTGTTTCAAGGTTCAATCTAGATATATTTTGAAAAGTAGAGCAAGGATTTATATTATTAAGAAATGTATAGATTTATCTTAAAGTGCTGAATTTACTGATGATAGAAACGTAACGCAGTCCTTCCAATGCACCTGTGTGATTACTTTAAATGTTATATTACTGTAATATTTATCATCTACGTAGCAAATGTTACCATTTCAAGAATAATAAAATCTTTATTTTCTACGAGGCCTTTTGAATAGCCAGTTAAAGAGCTGCCATTTAGCAAAGGATAAAATTTTTATTTACGTCTCAAATGCTGCTACAAGCTGAAAGATTAGCAACAAACACACTTCTTAATAATTTAAATGTTTGTTTTATATTTAATGCTAAATTCATGTAATTTAAAATATCTAATTAATAATTATGAATATCTTCAGTAATAAACTAATAAAGAAAATTTTCTAATACCCAAAACAAGCATTTCCTAAGATTGAATCTCTGCTGATCATATGATGATTTCTTTTGAAATTTCCATGCCATATGAGTAAAATATTTTATGGTGTGCTCTGGAAAGTGTCCTTTTTAACATTAAAAGAGAAATTGGGAGTCGAGTTCAAATTTGTTGCATAAATTATAGCGAAGAAACCGCTTGTATGTGTAAAGAGTTAAATGCTGATGGAACCAAAAAACTAAAAACGCAATTTTCAGAGTTGTTTATAAGAACACTTATTTGCAAATAAGACTGAAATATACGTCGAAATCAGAGGAAATTAATTTAATTCTTGGAAAGAGTTTTTAAATCATATTACGGTTCAAAATGTTTGGAAGAAGATTTATTCTTTCGGTGTTAAAGCGATTTTTTCTAAAAATAATGAAATTTCATTAACTGAACTGTCATCATTGCAAACTACTACATCTTTCGAGGCTATGAACCGAGGTACATATTATGTACCTTGGTCTAATTTTTTTGTTTTTATTTTATTTTATTTTATTTTTAATAATAAAATTTTAGAAATATAGCAAATATTTCTACTGGATTCAAATATCATAATTAAGTAACAGAATAAATTATTGCAACAATGACATGAATTATACTTTAAAGCGAAACCGAGAATGTAACAGATTAAAAAGTCTTTCAAAATAGTAATAATAATAATAGTATTTTTAATATTTTAATACACTTTTGCAATTTACTTTCCCTTACAATTATCCGCTATCCATAAAATGCTTCATTTACCAGAAAGAACATATTTATATTATTACTACTTTCTTACTATCAGTAAAATCACATACTTAATAATATTATCCGTTCTTGATCTGCTTAAAGGGTGGAATTGGTAATCCTTTTGGGAAAGGGATCAAGTAAAATTAAGTACATTTGGAAACATTTTATGGGATTTCTCTTAGCCAATTCAGCTAAATGTAAGGATGATGTAACTGACAAAGGAAGTAAAACAGTTTAGTCGAATTAAAAACGACTTTGGAGCTAAAGTATCTTTCATAAATCAAACTGTGTATAATTTAATATAGTTATTACCGTAATGCATTACGAAAGAGTATGCTTTTAAATTTATTGTTTTATTTAGTTTTTTAATTTATTCTAAAACATAATTAGATAAAGAAATTATACAAGTTGTAAACGAAAGTTATGTTTCAATTTACACCAAAATCAGGTAGATATTACAGTCAATTTAAAAGATCCATGTAAACTATTTCATAACATTTTAAAACGCGACAAGGATAGATAAGAAAAGATAACATTTTCACACAATTCTTCAATAGAATCTCAGCAATTTCATCTTTATTTGTATTCATTCATGTGTATTGATGTGTCATAAGAACATTTAAATGCATCTAATTATGTTTCTATTCTTTCTGTACTTTCTTTTCACAACAGAACTTTTTCATAAATAAAAAGAAATATTAATTTATGTTTTAGGCATTCTTGTTAAAATAAAATATGACAATAAATGTTATAAATAGCACAAATTTTAATGGGTTTTTTTAACATCACTTTTAGAATAAATATGCAAAACATTTTGATGGAAAGGAAATTTTCGATCATTTCCCGTCATTTAAACTTGAACGTGAGTTCAGAACAAATTAGTCAAGACAAATTATATGTATGAGCAATTTTGTTGATAGAGCACATGACTGAAAGTAATAGAAGAGGTAAGTAGTTGAGATTCAGTACTCCACTTACTAACATTTAAATAGCTTCGCTTTGCAGTCGAAAGTTTGAAATATATATTAACAATTTTCATTACCTTTTTCTTGCTTTTACTAAAGAAGAAAAATTTCATCATCTCTACTTAAAACATTTGGGATGTACACTTTTCTGAAGATTCGTATATTTTCCCAAAGACACATTTTCTTGCTTCCGTAAAAACGACTATTTATTACTTGAATCTAATACTTAATAGCAAAATTTAACTTTGAAGGGATTTAAAATAGTATCGATTGTACTAATTATATCTTCAGAATAGTAATTGGTGACATATTCGCTCTATATCAGTAATTATAATTATTTTTATATCAATAAAAAGGGAAAGGTAGGCTTTACTTACGTTTGTGGGCCCACAGTTTTTGTTTCTGGTATCCTAACATCATTCTGAAAAACGATGCCATGCATGGTCCTGAAATCGTAACGTCAGAACTGTACCGAAGAACCATAGGAATTACTTTCTTTACAAGGTTCTCAATGTTTGCTCCCACCTTGATAGAAGCATCGTACCATAAGTGAGCCATATGTTCGGGATGATCTGGATTTTTAAGAATGTTTTCTACAGAGTTCTCATCATCCACTGTATTATTCTTATCTTTTTCTTTAGCTGTCGAGCCGACAGTTACGAGGTAAAAGAAAAGCGCGGTACAGAGGAAGTGCCTCTCGAACCCGATCATTCTCAAATACTTAATGTCAGAACAAAACTGGCATTTAGAGTAACTCTTGTAAATACAACAGAAAAATGGAAAGTCACAATTTCTTATGTAGGTACCATTTTGCACAATTCGCTCTATTTTTCGCCTGACATCACACAGATCACGTGACAGACCACAACTAAAGAGAATGTATTAACCAATATTAGACCATTTTATGTGACATTTTCTTGTTAATTTGGGATTAAGCTCCCATGTTCGATCACGCATTACTTTATTTTATTATTTATTTATTTGCATGTTGGAACTTTCATTTTTCAGAATTTAATATTTTGATGCAGAACAAATTGCATGTTTAAATTTCTTTCTTCACCAGGAGTTAATAAATTTTAAAAGATACATATTGAGTTCCAACAAGTTTTTAAACGGCTGTTTTGAGTGAATTAGACCCGAAGTAATATAAAACAATCGGCTCAGTTTTTATGAGCATAACTTTGCATCCTTTAAGGCAGCATAAATTAAATATATATCAAATCAGAAAGAACATATCCCTGAATTCTAAAAGGCTACCATATTCTTTAAGTAGAATATCACGTTTCTTAACATCTGCTGAAGCGCTTTCTTAGCTTGTTGAATGAATTCCAGCGGTTCTGATGACTTAGTCTTTCACAGTTGATTATTTGGATCTTAGGCCATTCCATTTTTCTGATTGTGTATATGTTGAAGATATTTTGCTCGTGTCGTTTACATTATCGTTTAAATATATACATCTTCATTGCCTTGAGACAATAACAAAGGATAACAAAGAATATAACATAAGAATTTGAATAATATCATCCTAACGCTGCTCTATATGACTAAAAAGAATTTGCTCATATAGCAGATTTTGGATTAAAACTTTGGCAGTCTTGCTCTCATTTCAAGCATTACGTGACCCACTGTGTTTGTAAATTAGAAAAATTAAACCGTTCCAAATGATGTGAGTCATCTTGAATTTTAGAAATTATATACTTCTACAAGTATTCAGTTAGTTTTCTTTTTAAAATTTTTCTCTACCTTTAACGTTTTTACTGTTTTGTTCTACATCACACGAATTATTATTTCTATTATTATCATAATACACAGGGAGTATCAGAATTGATGCTTACAATTTTAAGATGTTACAGCGATTTTTATAATACTGTGGTGGAATTTGTAATATGAACCCAACAATAGGTGAATACGAAGAACTTGGAGAACGAAGAGTCGTTTTAATCATGCATATTCACAAAAAAGTAATGTTTGATTTACATGAATTCAAATGAACGACCACGAGCTGCAATTCGCGCATGAGTATGATGAAATGATTGGCATACGTTTTGGAGGACGAGAAGACACTTTAGAAGACGTACTGTAGAAGTACGTGATTGCATGTCACGTACTTCTGCGCCATCAAAGCTAATTCTGGAGCCAAGGTCTTCAGGAGAGTCATTCTGCGTTTCGTAAATGAAATCTACTGTCGTTGTCATGCATGTATTGCAGTTGTTGTCTTTTATTTGAACAAGTCTTGTTAATATCAGATACTATTTTTTGTAAATATCTGCGTTTAAAATGGCTTTTCACTTTTCATGATACATCTTCATGAAAGGTGAATGCGAACTCAATTCGCATTTCATATTCTGCCCACACTGTATTGTTACCTTTGTCGTATTCTCTAACCTCTTAAAGTTGCGACTGTCAGTTTTGTTACATCTATCATATAGCTGCTATTTGATGTCCATGATTTTTTAATAGTTTCCAACATACGGAAATTTTCAATCTAAATTTATTTCAGTTACAAGTTTCTCCCCTTTAACAGACACCTTAAAAGAAACTTTTTTGAGATGCTTATTATTTTCAATTGGCAGATTTCGTGTCTGAGCAAAATGGTAAGTATTTCTACTAGAGGAAAATATTTGCCTTAGCTTCTCGTGCAAGGAATCGAATGAAATAAATTCAGAACATATCTTGAATATTTAATTATAATTATTTCCCTTTATTAAATAAGCAACAAGTCTTCACCTGGCGTTAATTTAAGATTAGACAATGCAGCATTTTTTTTCCTGTTAGCAAATGTTTTTTCGGCTTTTCCATTTTCAGCAGCTCCTTTTAAAATATAAGATTTTGTGTTCTGAATCTTTAATTTCTGTAGATATAATTATTAAACTAACAGACCTACCATAGCTATCATTTTTAACATTATTTTGAACATTTTAAATTCTTAGCCCACCTCTTCCTAGGTATTATAATGTGGTATGAAATTTTCAGATAGAGTTAATGTATTTATATAAATATAAATCTGGTATCTCAGTCTTTTTTATTTTGCCTGATTTTGATCGGAAGTATACAAAACTAATTAATTCTTGAAAACGTGAAAAAAATGAATTTTCTTACCTACTTTATCTTATTTTTGACTCAGATAAGTTTACTGTGAGTCCTCCTTTCCATTAAGTAAAACTTAGTAAATACAATCTGTCTATTGATAGCGAGATGATAAGCACAAACTTGCATTCACGTTTCAGACCGATTTAAGTATAGGAAATATAATGAATCTATGTGATCCATTAGACTGTGGTGACGGTAGAGATAGTTTTACTTCTTCAGATTCCTTTCTTTAAGTACATTCATTAAATCGGCAACAGGGAACGATCAGGGCGTTGTATGACATAAAGATCAAAGGTGAAAACAATCAAATAAATCCTTCTAACATCCTACATGCTCCTTAGTTACCTGTCAGACGTGTGGTTTTCTCGACAGCAGTTCTGCGGAAAGATCTCAGCGTTTTTGGCAGAATGCCAATCACAGTCGCGCTTTTCATCGTCAGATATTAAACGAATCATTTGGAAAGTCGCAAAATAAACCATGATATATAATCCTATGAAATTTAGCTTATACTTCAAACTTGTTTTCTGTTATTTCTTTAAGTGGCTGGTTTATCATTGTCAGATTCAAAATATATTATCACCATAGCGGAATTTGTACTGAACTTAACTTGAACTTTGCGGGAACAAACAGAAAATAAAACGGAATTAAAAATCTTATTGATAAATGATAAAAAAGATCGAGTAATTATTCTACAGTTACACATACTTTAAAGTTAAGATAAAATTTATTATGCTATAGGAGCTGGCAAGCCTACAACAATTATTTAAAATTACAATTGGAAATTGTTTTACAAATCCAGTGATTTCTCTTTTCTTCTGAAAGAACATTTATTTGAACTCAAGCTTTTGTCTAATTACCGGTAATTCGACAAACTTCAGTTACATCAATAAATGAGCAAAATCATAGTTGCAGAACTTCATAAATTTCTAATCAGATCCAAGGAGAGTTCATGACGAATACAGTACTGGTCTGTCTTGCTTCTGATCTAAATTCAAAATCAAATTTTTCTATAATTTTCTAAATAAGACCATCTTAATACTCCAAACCAAGATGTGCTTACCTCCACTCCCTATGGGTATGCTATCAACAAGAAGAGTTAAAAACAGAAATAATTAAATATTCAACAACTAATGTCTAAAGTCCAGATTCCTCTAATTTATTAAATTAATTTCTGTTTTCTGGAGAGGTTAAGCGGATTTAGAAATGAAAATATAGCTTGAAAAGGTGAATTTAAACTTTTGGTTAGTCAGAATTGAGGGGGGGGGAGAAACAAACTTTCAGTGAAAACGTGTGAAGGAAAGAAAGCTTCTACAAAATGTGCCTCCTTTCAGACAGAGTCCTCATAAAAAAGGAATATTTATAAAGCACTAAAAAGCCTTTTTTAGATCGATAAAACATATAAAAGTCGTCTGAATTAAAATTTTCTTTAATTATTGCAATTCTATATCATTTACAAGTTCGCTCTAAGTTTACTATTACTTAAAAATATGGAATCAAACATACTGAAATGTAACTAGTGTTTTTTGAAATCTTAAGTCCTGTTCTCTAAGTTTATGAGAAAATGGAAATCATTGATGCTTATTTTATCTCTTCTAAACGACTCTGTCGAGGTAAAATTTCACAATTCTTTTGATGTGAGATTTCAAAGCAATTTCAAATACGTTCCTTCGATAAAAACATAATTTATTAATTTCATTTGCTTTAAAGAGTCAAGCTCTTTCTGCTTAAAAGTGAGCAAAATTATCCATTCATCCAATTAAACTACGGCAACCAACTCACTCTCATTTTTTGAATCAGTGGAGCAATGGTTTGTATCTGAGTTATAAAACGAGGATCGTATTGAGCTCTGAAAATTTCACGAGGCCCACATCTGTTTTATATTAATTTGCAACTCCTGAGTAAAATGGACGTATCACAGATATCAAACAGTCCATAGGAACTGCGTAACCGGTAAACAAAATTAAAGCCTAGCCAACAGACTATAAAAATTCGCTTCGTAACTCCTCAAAGTAGTCTAAAAAATCAATCCATTGTGAAATTCCCAGACAGGAAAATTTTTTTTTCAACATATTTTACGCGTAGTTTAACAAAGACAGATCTCCGCATACAAATACATTCCGATTTTTAATTATTTTATTTACGATTTTCTATTCTACTTTATATGAATATATATATATACTCACAAAAAAATTCTTATATATATATATATGTGTGTGTATATATAAGAATTTATTTGTGAGTTTTGTGTATCATCTTCTAGGAAAATAAATTTAAATAAAAGCGATTTAGTATTCTTTTGGAGTAAAAAATATGCAGCAGTTTTATTATAAGCTGGAACATATACATGTATACACACACACACACGCACGCAAACACACGCACACCAATCTAAACTTTCTTGATCTCTAATCTGAGAGTTTTATTTTCGTGCTGCATAAGAATATATTTTTATTTAGAGTTTTTATACACTTTCGACTGGTTTCCGAGCAATACTTAGAATGCCGCAAGATTCAAAGAAACGGTTGGAGGGTCACCACCACCTAGACCTAGAACCTCAGGTTTTATAAGGCCCCAAATGACTACCCTTGTTTTTCTTACACAAATGCAAGGAAAACGAAATTGGGGGACCATGAAAGACCTCTTGCGCAGAACCCACTCTATTTTAATCAAAGCCACGAAATTTTTAAGCAAACGCTTCCGTTATATATTATATACATATTCTGCTTCAATTTTTTTGGCTCTGTAACTCAACGTTTGTCACATACTGCTTTCTAAAGCGTGGTCTCCAAAGTGGGGTGCTGGACAGTATGCCAGAAAATAGGCTGACGATCACTTGCGAGTGTATCACGTGAGTGCGACGTTTTTTGATTGGTCGCTGTGTCTATGCGAATATATATATTATATTGCATTATGTTATATACGTATATTAATATTAGATATAATTATATTATATATTAATAAAGTATTATATAACTATAATGTAAATTGCATTATATTATACGGGGTAAAACTTGTAATTATTTTAGTCTTAAAGGTCGTGATCAAAAACTATCGCTCCCTAAAATATGTTCGAAACTAAAATACATTGTTCTACAACATCAAATGCGATTTGTAAATTTGGATTGTAGCGAAAATCTGCAGTAGTTCTTAAACACTAATTTAGCATTTTGCTCTAGTTAAGGAAACTAATTTTTTATTAAATTTATTCTATTTAATATTTAATTATAGAGTCATTAGGTTATAAATGTGGAATGCCCTCGCCGGAACTCGCCTTCTCGAATACGCGTCAAGTATTGTTCCAATTACCCCACGAAGGCATGCGAAAAGGAGGAAGAATGTACCTTATAAAGTGTATGTCAGCCAATTTTGCATTTCAAGATATAGAACCTTCTGATGTTAACTTCTTAAAGCATAATGAATATTCTATATTAATTTTACGTAAATGTCTAGCAAGATATAGCGAATATTCTATACAACGGCTAGCTTAGTTTTAGCTCAAACGATGACAAGTGTCTCGAAGTTATTTTAACAGAATTTAAGTTTATAATCTTCTTGGTGATGTTTGTGAGTTGGAAATTTCGCGTTTCTGTTGAATAAAGCACCTGAATATTGCTAATTAAAATGCAGTCCGTTAAAAATTTAAAATATATTATTACTCTGTATCATCACTTCTTATTCTGCAAGAAAAATTAGCCGTAAAAGACTAGGCAAAAATACAACTAAATTAAGTTGCTATTGTACGCTAAAGTAATATAAAAAGTTAGATTTTATTTTTAGAACCCTCTCCACCTCATTTTAAGAGATTTTAAACTTAAAAAATATGCTTAATATCGATATTTGAGGCGATGAAATTTGTAACGGCATTTATCGAACACCTCGTCCATGACATAAGAAATAAGTATTTTTTATAAACTTGTGTGAAATTACTAATTCTTGAATTTTGTTCCTTTGTCTTAACTTATTCAAAAAAGAAAAACAAGAATAAAAATAGCAAATTTTTCTAAGCTGTGGAAAATTTACAATTACTAAAATCTTGGTTCGTATAATTACTGAAAACTGTTTTCGAATACCATTCTCAACTGTGCTTAAAAGACAGTTAATCTTAAAACTTCATCTAACCCTTTAGCGCAAATACGAAAGTAAGTTATCGCTTTTATACTTCCTTATTCACTTTTCTTCGAATTTTCACAGTAAGTATCTTGACAAACAGTTCCAACGGAAATCTATTCATAAATAATAGCGTGTTACTTTTCACACGCCATTACTGATGTATACACTTCTTCTTCCCCAGTTTTACTCAGAAAATCGGTTTTTAAGTAAAATTGGCAAGACAAACAGTGCTCAGTTTCTAAGTTAAACCGAGAAGACTTATATATTTGTCTATAATGCAAGTTTATATTAACGATGAGTTATAAAGTCTTCGCTTAAAACGAAGCTTGAATTCTTGGGAATTCGGATGTATACCGTATATTAATAGGGTGATTTAGGCATGATTGCTTGTAGGCATGATTGGTTTGCTTACTGGGTTAGAGAACTGTCTTCTTTTTCTCAGAATTGAAATACACTTAAACGTTTATAAATTTTGTAGAATGTCTAGTTCCAAATTATGCTATTTCCTGAACGTTCATACGTACTTTTCGCATTTCTTTAACTTTACCAGAAAAAACAGCAATTTTATCTGAAAATTCTAGAGTAGCTGTTCTCAACCCTTTTTTGCCTAATGCACCCTTTTCACCATTGCTAAAAGATTATCCTCCCTTCCTTTTCAAAACTCGAGAAATGCATGGGCTTTTCATTATATTTAGACTGGTTTTTATCGTGTTTTATAAATTAAGCAACAAAATGTTGATAAATACCAAAACTTGAATAAAAATAATTTTTTATGTTCAAAATTAAATATTATTTAATAGCTAAATAAAAACTAACCGCATTGCTCCTCCCACCAAAAAAATGTTTTAAATGGAACAAATATTCATATTTTGTCATTGTTAAACTTAAAGCAATTATAAGCTCATTTGATCCCCGATACTTATAGTTAGGAAAATTTGTACTCGCTATAAAAAATAAAACGCAAAACTTTTGACTCCGGTATTGACAAAAATAGATCCAGGTGTTTGATATTAAAACGGAGAATCATATTCAGGGGCTGTGCACAAACTGAAGGAAGAAATGCTTGCCTTCTTACGTAAGTAAAAATAAAATATCGTTTAGAAAAAGGTTACTAGTGTAACAAGCCTTTTTATGCAGATTATTGTGAAAAATATTCATCAATACAATTTTTTTTTTCAAACTTGAGATCTTATTCTCAGTATCTTATAGAATTCGTATTTCTAGAAATGTCTGCAGGCTTCAGTTTGGGCAGTAACCAACTCGTATTATTATTTGCATTAATTTTAAGTGAAATATGTTTTTACTTTAAAGAATTTTTTGCCGCCCAACCGAGATAGTGCTTAGTTACGCTGACTATCGTGCCGAAGGGCTCAGGTTCGAATCACGGAGAAGACATGGATGTTTTATATGTATAATGTCTGCGGCATAGGGTACTTTAAGTATGCGGTGGGCCGAAAGTCCTCTCTAAAGGTTAGTGGTAATGGACGAGAGAGGGGAGATTCTTGGACCCATCCCCCTAGTCTCCTTTCTATCAAAATTTGGGTTCGAAACTGAGCAAAGTCATACTGTCACCTATACGGTGCTCAAGGATCTTGCCAAAAAACAGGCACAATCTTGCACTCCTTCCCACGATGAATTCCTTTCGGCTCGTTCTAAAGTCACTGCCAGACAATTGAGATAATTCACAACAATAACAACAACAAAGAATTTTTCTACTACTACTAGATTATAATTTTAAAGTAATAAAACCTTACGAGAATATTAATTACACAGTTTTAGATTTTGAAAACTTATAAATTATTTGGTGAAAATTTTTTCGGTATACCAAATGTAATAAAATTATATATTAGAGCCACTAGTTAATCACGAAACACTACCCCTGAATGGCATTTGAGGAAGCGGAGATGCTCCTGGATTTATTTTAATTTATCTACTAACCAACCCCTCCGTGTAATTTGAATACACACCACCTCAAAAATCATCAAAAATCACAGATTTGGAATTAAATATCTGGTCAGGTTCGTCGTGCAGATGTCAAACCTTCCGCTTTTTAATTTTTATAACGAACACAAAATTTTCTCAAAAATAAGTGTAGAGACTGAAGAAACGTATAAAAAGGAATATTTACTTATTAGAACTTATGTTCTAATAAGAGCGTAAATTCTAATAAGTAAATTTATTCATTATTAAATTACAAAAAATTTGTGTTTTCATTTTGCATATAAGCTTGCTGAGCAAATTTTCTATTGGAAGCCTCGTGTACAAGGGATCCTGTGATATAAATGCTCAGCTACATCTTAAGAAATTGTATAATTTTTTTTACATTTTCGTTTTTAAATAAATCTACAAGTCTCCATACGATGATAATTTAGGATGAAAATAATATCAAGTTTTTTTTTTCTTCTCGACAATGATAATTTTAATAGTTCGTTTCAAATATATGATTTTATATTCGATAGCTTCAATTTCTGGCGGAGGATTACTTCTTAAATTAGTAGCCTAATTACAACAGTTTAACACAGAATTGGATTGTACGTTAAATTGTGGAACCAAAATTAGATTGCAGTTTATAAAATTTATATTTTTTGGATTTTTAAATATTTAAATATTTGTTAATTTTTTAAAATTTAATGGCAAATTTTTAAACTTTTAATTAAATTATAAATGTTTTTAATTAAATGTCATATTGCAATTTTCAGGTACAAGTGTTGCCATTGGACAAAACATAATCTTTAATTTATCTTACGCAAATGGTCAGCGATCCCAATGCTGCAGTTTGGCCACGCATAAGATTTTAATACATCTTTAAAATTGAATCTTCCGTTAATTGCTTAACAAAATGAGAGACCTAAAAATAATAAACTAAAGTCTTAATTTAATTTTTTTTAAATATTATAGTAATGTATTTAACCTAACTTTAAAGATAACTTGTAAGCTGTTTCAATGTAAATACTTTTCCTACCTTGGTACACGCTTATTTTTAACATTACATTTAGTGTTGGTATAATTATAATATTGTGCAGAATGATGTAATTTAAAATACATTTCATACATGATACTATCATATTAACATATTTCTTTACTGCTAGCAAGAAAAGAATCATGACTTAAACTAAACATTAAAATTAAATTATTAAAACATCAAATTACTTAAATTTCATTCACTAGGTTTTAAGCTCACTATTTCCAGAACTATTAGGTTGTACAAACACAGGAAGCTTTAGATGGTGGATAAATTTTACAATTTAAAGCTCCAAAGTACTTTCCATCCATAATCTCAAAATTATACAATACCGATAATCGGAGATGCACACACGTTAACTGAATGAAATAAAAACAATCATTACTTCAACAGTCAAATGGTTAAGATGTTGAGAATGGCGAAAAGAGATGGGTTCGAAATCCAACACGAAAAGATATTTTACGTATTAAAAAAACTACAATAAAAATTCCAAAAACCATTAAAATTTACTGTGAAAAAAAATTTTCATTTACAGTTTTAAAATCAGGAATCCATTATATATATTTCTAAGTTCGAGTGTAAATGAAGAAATTTTTCAGTTACTCAGATCACAGAGTAAAATTACGCTGATAATATTCTGTTTCTATTATGTGAAACACAATGTCCCTGGGGAGATTATATGAGCCAAATTTTATTCCATACTATGTTTTGTTTTCTAGCATGAAATATGCAGCAATTTTCCCAGTAATTCATTTTTTAATTTATTATTTTGCATTCTTTTTTTTCACACAATTTTAAGTATTTCTTTTAAAAACTAAGCCCAAAATTACACAATTAAGCATTTAGCAAATATTGTGCTGCATAATTTAATAAAATAAAATTCTAATAATTTCATTTTAAGAGATATGACAATTTTATGATTTCATGAATTCCGGTAAAAATTAAATGAATCAATAAATACCTTTGAAAGCCCATGTTTTTGACTGTCTTAAACCAAGCATCATTTTGAATAGGGATGCCATACATGGGCCAGATAGGTCGACGCTGGAACTACTTCGAATTACCATGGGCATCAATTTTTTCATCATTTGTTCGACACCTTGAGCTATTTTAACATCCGTGTTATGCCAGTTAGCAGAGATATAGTCGGGATGACTTGGATCATTTAAGATCTTATCCATGGAATTATCTTCATCTTCCCGTTTCACCTTCTTCGCATCACTCATGCTGAAGATGATGGCAAAGCAAGCAGCCCAGAAAAACACTTTCCAGTTACCTTCCATATTTTTGGTTGCCATCCGAGTGTTACAAAAAGCCCGCTTACCAAGACGATCTTCTTATGTACGCGCCATTAACTTGAGTTTGCTCTACTTATGCGTCTACGTCACTGCGCCATGTGACACTGATGGGCCATTCGCAGCAGGGATGAAGACGCAAAAGTGAAATTAATTGCGAATTGTAATTTTCTCGCTCGCTTTTGAAACCAAGTTTTTCCGCCGCAAGATTTCTTTTCCTCGTTTCTTCTTCGTGTATCTAGGCTTCATCATAAATAATCCCCTCGCTTCTTTTCGCAAAGGACCATCTGAAATCCACTTTGACCGCTTATTTATCACACGAAACATAAGAAATTTTTATGCGTGTATATTTATAGCGGTGAAAAATTGATACGCAATGCATCTTTAGAAAAAAAAATGAAATAAATTAAGACATCAGAAGTTATTATTTTTTGCAGTGTTATTAAAATCGATATTCAATCCCTAAATATTGTAAATAATGTAACAACTTAGCAAACTGGTGCTGTATTGGAGAAAAAGAATAAAAAAAGAAAAAGAAAAAAAAAAGGAAAGGCGTTATAAAAGAAAAATTATAAGTTTGTTTATTTGGTACACGTTGCTGTTGTTTATTAAATACTTAAGAGTAATCCCATATGCATTAAATTTATAAATATTTGAACAATATAACATTTCTTTGTTAGAGGATATTGAGTGTTAGCAAAGGTGAAAACTTTGTGCATAATTGGTAAAGCTGTGTCTTACGAGCGCATCACCTTGCTACAAATTTCTACCAAAACCTATATACCAATATCTTTATGTTTCTTATCATACCGAAGTTTAATGCCCAACTAGCGATCTCGTTCGGAGAGTCGAAGGGCAGAATCGAATGCATCCAAGCAATGTTTCTGGACATATCTGGAGAAGCATTAAATGCTATGTCAAAGCTTGGCTATTAAAGCAATTACTAGAAATCGCAATAATTAACTATCTTAAACAACTTCATACCAGGAATAATAAATGCTAATGAAAATTTGAGAACATACCACTTTCTTATATTTTTTTTTTCAATAAGCCATCTTAACTTGGTTTTTAATGGTTATTTTGATGAGACTTAAGCCGTCATAAAGCTATTGTTTGTAACTGGAATTTATTTTTAAATAATAACTCATATTTTAACATAAAATGTAAAATGCCATAGGTTCAATTGAAAAATTTTCATTTATTTTGTAATCTGACAGACTGCATGCATTTGTCTACCTAAAATAGAATCGTTAAACTAAGAGATTTTTACCCAGTAGCAAGGGCTCAAACTAAAAAATGTCCATCTTTTATAACACTCGAAATATATGAATCAGGTATGTTGTATAATATTCGAAGTAAATAAGCGAATATGATATGGAAAAGATCTAGTATAAAAGAAATCATTAGGACGTGAAAATAAAACAGAGACTTAAATCTTCAGTGCAGAAACAAGTAGAAAATCCTCCAACCACTAAAACCAGAGGTACTATTAGTCTGCAGCCTGACTTTTTCGTCGATACGTTCGTGTCGTTTCACTTTTCAAATAAAGAGATGCTACTACCATATGTTAACACTATGTGTTATTTTTAAAGAAATAATAACTCGAATATTAAAAAAAATGTATGGCAACATTTAATAATCTTTCGGAAATTCTTAAAACATGCTGCTTTTAAAAAATTTTGTGATCTTGCTGTCGAATTTTTTGTTCCCTCTGAAGGTCCACCTCGGCGCGGTGGAGGGGCGGCAACGTTCTCCGGCATGGAGGTAGGAAGAAAGTTTATTCTTACCTCCATGTTCTCCGGATGAGGGGCGGCTAACGAGCTCACCACCAAGCTGCGGTTGGCCTGCCCGCATGGGGTGCTGAGCTGATCTTGGGGGTACTCATAAAGCAGTGCTCGGCAGTGGCGACACCACCGACAGTTTCGGTAGCAGGCGATGCTCATAATGAGGTCGTCTTGTCGTGGCAGACTAGGTGAGTGACACAATCCAATGATAGGACGTAAAAGTTTAGCCTTGGGACCGGTAAATTCCATCTATGTTGGATTTTATACGGCGTGAGTTCGAAGAAAGTGATCTTTAATAAATAAACGTTAAAGAGACAAAAAGTTAATTACAACACAAGAGTAAAAAAAAATTAAGTCATCTTACTCAGAAAACCGAACATTGGCATGATAAACTGAGGAAAGATAAATAAATAAATAAATAAAATAAATGCATAGCCGCTTTTAATATTGTATTAGGGATTTTAAAGATGTGCTCTGTTTTCAAGAGTTCTGGGACTTTACTGTTGAATTTCATACGGAGTAAGTGCGAAAAATGTTATGTATTTAATATATAATAATAATATGTATAATAATAATAAAAAGTGTGTAGCTAAGAGTGAGTTCAAGAGCGGACTGTTAAACAGCGAGCTCAGTGCGAACATAAAAAATCTCAACGCAACCTCTGGTGCAACCTTTCAGGATCCTTTCAAATTTCTATTTTTTTTATTATTATTTAACGATTTTCTTTAATTTAATTTTTATGAATTTAATTGAATATGCATGCTTCACTTTGACAGTAAAAGCAAAAAAATCTCTTTACAAATTATTTATTCCGCTTTTCGCAATAAATTTTAATCCAAACAGATGACTTAGTGGAGGGCTGTCTAAGGAAACTGACTTGCATTTACGTTATGCAACAGAGAAGCAGGGCGGACGTCGGAGTCGATCCCCGCCTTGTTTCTTTTTAAAAAAAAATTTGCCGCGGTGACGGAGGACGGGGACGCCTGCTGTTTAACAAAGGTAAACAAACATATGTCCCGCGCCCTCTACCATGTAGAGGTAGCAACTTCCTGGAGCCTCAAGAGGCCGCACCGGAAGTTTATTGAATTATTAAAGTGAGCTCACATGGCCGCGGTGACAGAAAGCTGCAAAAACTTTTAAATTTTGAGAACATGGAACTGGAGAATTTAAGAACTGGAACATTTGCAATGGCAAGAAAACTAACGCCAATCCCGGCCCTGCGGAAGCTGTTCTTTTGCAGATAACGTTTCTTTCTCCAAGTAGCGTACATATTCCGTGGCTTTAGCCATACAGCTCTTGATTGATCTTTTTGCGCTTTCAGAGCACAAACAAAACTTTCCAAAAGAAGATATTGAAGTCATCTTGAAGAATCATTAGGTTTGTCGAAGCAGGAGAAGAAAAAAAGTGTAGTGCGCTAACCGGGATTCAAACTCCGGACTTTCCGATTGCTAGTCGGACATCTTTTCTAATTACACTGGCGGTAACGAGAGAGAAAAACTTTACAATCTTACCAAATTCTAAATAAATTAAAAAATAATAAAATCTGGAGAAATGCAAAAATTTTAAATTTTAAGCTGTTCTAACTATGATTTATCTTATTTATTTAAAAAATTCCTTGTATTTCGTAACAGATAACGTGAAATCGAATAAGCAGAAAATCTTTATTCGTTACAATTGCACACTGTTTTAGTTTATTGAAGTAAAAAAAATAATAATTTTTGAGCGACGGTAAAAGGAATAAAGACAATGGAGGTTTAAAATTGAAAAGTTAACTGATGAATTCAAAGTACACATGTGCTTAAAGAAAGATTTTTTATGAGAAAATCTTATGAAAATTCTATACAGCCAGTCAGTTCATCGAGTCTTATAGAGTAAGTTAGGATACGGCAATATTAATTTAGAAGTGAAACAACAAAAATCAGCGTTAACGCTGATTTTTGTTGTTTCATTTCTAAATTAATATTTGTTCGGCGTGGTATTGTATCTTAATACCGCAATATATTTGATCTGAATCGTATGATGACAGTGTTATGTCTATGGAAATGAGATAATGCCACTAGAAAGTCAAGTGTTCAAACTGAAGAACAACACACAGTACCAACCGGACTCACTATACTGCCTGAAATTAATTGCCATTGAAAATGCTTCCAATTCTTACTAATTTTACAGCATCAGTGCTACTGCGATTCCTTTCAGGAGTGTTTTTTCCTTGGATTTTTAGCATTGTAAGGAGTCATTTTCTTCACTTACAGCTCGACGGCAAGACACTGAAACCATCTCTGTCTAGCATCGTGGTGTCACTATCATTTAGCTCATAAAAATGATTTAGCTTACCAGCGGCTAAGTGATAAAACCACTTAATTTTGGCAGTTTAACAATTCCGACTCGAAAGTGACTCCTCATGAAATGGATGTATGGGAATTTTCTAGACGACTTTATTCCCTTTAGCAGACGGCTTTAATACCGGGGGGGGGGAATCTCCCGTTCTACTGGGCTGCGTTTTTCAGGTCTCGAATGTACGACTAAGTATATATATTAGATTTATATATAGCATTGTCCTAAGTTAGGTATTTTGATACAAAATCGGACTTTTTCTGAAATAACATACGAATTGTTTCCCATATTTCGATTCTACGACTCAAATAATGTCTAGATATTAAATTTTGCAATGTTTGGTGTGAAAGTTATGGTGAAATTTAAAAATTTATCTTGGCGGATTTTTTTCATTTTGCACCAAGAATAATTCACTTGACAAACTTCTTAATTTATAGCAACCTATTTTCCTTTCCTTTTCTTCATTGTCCTCGAGCGGAAAAAAAGTCATCGTTCATACTTTCAAATAATTTTAACAGAGTGCGTAAACCACATTTTCGTTATTATCGCTTATAATAACTAAGCCAAATTTCAAAACGCGCAGAAAGGTAAATTCACGTATATTTTAGGAAAGTTTGAATTAAAAACTCTAATTTTTTGCAGGTATACTTAGAAATACATCTAGTTTAAGATGATGGTAAGTATTTTATACGTTATAGTTCAAAACTTTGTTCAAAAATTTATAAAAATTATTTAAAAATGCAAATTTTAAAAGTAAATCATAAACAATTGCCGAATTTTATTTGGAATGAACCTAAATTTCGAAATGTCAAAGGAAGACTCAAGTAAGTTCGATAAAAAAGAGATATTACTAAATATACATCAAATTCAATTAACATCGAGGAGCTAAAATTTTAAGAGCTAATTTTTAAAAAACTACTCTTGCGATTTTTACAAAACTTGGCTGTTTGGCATAATTTGAGTCCTAGAATCGAAATATGGAAAAAAATTGGCAGGTCATTTCAGAAAAAGTCCGATTTTTTGTCAAAATACCTATGTTAGAATAATGTAATATATAAATCTAATATATATCCTAAGTCGCGCTTTCGAGACATGAAAAACGCAATTTGAATTTCATCAAACGGCCTAGTGAAACGGGAGATATAGAACTGTCTCTCTGTCTCTTTCTTTTCACTCGCACTGCACTTTGCCGTATTTCAAATCAAATCCAAAAATAGTTTTATATATATATGCATACATATAATATCAGACTTTACAAAAAAAGTAAAATTTATGGTAAAAATTGTTGTTAAGAAGTACGCATTTTATAACCTTCATTTTATTTCATTTAAGTAAATGCCGGCGTTTGCTTTCTGTTGCTTGATGCCTTCAAAATATTACCACCCTAAATTCTGTCGCCCAGAAAGGTCGAACTGGCTCTCGCGCCGGCCGCGTATGCGGTACAAATTGCACTACTGAGCATTAAAATTGCTATACCAAGAAATAAAGCAAATGGGAAAATCTTATTTTGTAGGTATACAATATAATGGTTAGGAATATATGATTAGTTTATATGTAGTTTGAAGCACATTGAGTTGTCACATCTAGCAGCAATAACGACTGTAATCCAGTCGGGCATCGAATCGAACTGAGCTTGAATGATTAGAGTACTTCATACCGGATTTCATCAATTCTAGAAGCTGTTGAATGGCGGCATGCCAGTTTCTCGGCAACCCATGACCAAATGTTTGGAGAAATTTGAAGAATTTGAATATATTTGAAGAAATGTGAAGAATGTGTTGGCCAGGCAGCAGCTCAACACCCTCTGCATCGAGAAATGCCCGAGAATCACAGGAAACATAAGACTGTGCATTATCTTTTTGAAAGATGGAGTCACGCAGGCCTGTAAGATAGGCAATAGCCACCGACCTTAACATGTCAGAAATGGAAAGGCGGCCGTCCACATTACCGGCTATGCGAGTAGGAGATGACCGGATGTTTACCCAGTGGCACCCCATACCAGCACGCCAGGATTGGACCGTATGACAATGACGAATGCAAGCTGGCAACATTCGTTTTCCTCGGTGCCTCTATATGCGAATAGGCAGAACTGGGATTCGTCTGTTAAGACGACATGATGGTACTGTCATTCATCACATCACTGTAAGTGCGTCTATTTCTGCTGCAATGTCAAAGGAACCCGCAACAATGGTCGTCGTATTGACAGAACATGCTGCAGATGTCGCAGCACTGTTCGTTCGAACACTTGTCATTCTGCACACGTCTCATTTTCGTCATTCTGCATTCCTGACTCAGAGTACAAGAATTAACGATCTTTCAAGGCCGAGAGTATAACATATCTGTCCTCTCGGGCGTTAGTGGCTCAGGCCAATGAGTTCCTGCATGGGGTTCAGAATGGCTATCCTGAATTGATCGGTTCTATATCATCTTAACTGTCATGGAACTCTGACTAACACAAGCAACAATGTCGCGGAACGACGAATCGAAGTCTCGATAGGCCACGATCCTGCCGCGATTGAGTTCTGACTCGTGCTAGTAAGACTTTGCCCTTTTTACATGAGCTATAATACGACCTTTACGCCAATAACAAATCTTCAGATGAGATCTACAAAAGAGAAACCTGGTGTGTAATTTTCTCATTTATACAAAACGTACATGGTGTCACTCGTACCGGCTTTGCGCACATGCTCTGGAATACTAATCAACTGCATATCCAGTTCGTAATACCTTTGAAGCAAATATGACTATATGCAGCCTTCATGGTATGGCAATTTTAATGACCAGCAGTACGCACTCGATGCTCATTTATAATTTAAATAAGTTAATATTTTTTTTTCGGAAATTAAGAGCTCTGTGAACAGGGTATTTGCCACTCTGCAGCATCTAGGTTTAATAGATTACGGCAAAGCGTACTAGAAATATCTGCTTAAAATAATGCATGTCTTCGTGGAGGACTTTCTAAGGGATTTTCTCCGCAAGTTTAGGAATAACTTTAAGAATCTGCCAGTATGCGAGATTGATTAATATTGTGGTAGTGTAACCGGATGTAACGTAACACGAGACGAAAATAGAAACACTAGACTAATGGTCACATATCATTTTAGTGAAAGCAAAATGTTAGAATTGAGAAATATTCAAGAACCGTAACTAGATTTAAGAGCCGCTATTAAACTGTAACATGATATGCAAGTAAATATTTACGTCTTCTTTGAAGTGATAAAAAAATATATAGAGTCATTAGTTAGTTTTTTTTTTTTTTGGTAAAGCAGGAGGTGTGAAGAATGGGCAATGCCCTCACCGGGGCTAGAGCCCTGGACATCTCCAATGAGCTTCGAGTGTGCTTCCAATTACACCACGAAGACATGCAGAAAGGAGGGAGAAAATACCTCATATACTCCCCTTTCAAACGGCGACTGGGGATTAGGGGACCCAATCGCCAAACCCTGATGATAACGAATTATCATCATCCACCATCTTTTAGTTCGGGCGCCACTTATAAAGTCATCAGTTTTTTCTGAAAGAGAAAACGTGAAAAATGTGCAGTGCCCTCGCCGGGACCCGCGCTCTGGACATCTGGAACGTGTCGAGTATCCTTCCAATTACACTATGAAGGCATGCGGAAAGGAGGGAGAAAATACATAAATATTTAAATGGAAAAAAAAAGTTTTGTGTAAAATTAACTAGAACATCTTAATTTTTTTATTAATGTGATTATCTGTAGACATTAAGAAATCAGCCTTTTTTTGTATATTTTCTAAACGTTAGTGAAAGTTTCATTTCTTAGAAAGAGAAGCCGAGAATTTTCTGAGGATATCCAACTTTGTTTATTTATTTATTTATTTATTACTCATTATATTTATAATAATAATTATTATTAGATGTCGCATGATTTTTAATACGAGTAAAACTAAAGAAAAAGTAATCGAAAAAGACGTAGTAGCCGTTACACATTTTATTGCAAAAAAAACGTATCCATTCATAAAAAAGTTGAACTATAACCATGAAACTAACATTTATATACCATCTGAAGAAATATACTCCTGAATAGAGTTTAGGATCAAAAAGCATTTTATTGCAAAATACTAAAAGAAGATTGCATTTTTGTGAATGGTAACCACTTCTCTTGTAGCTATAGGTTAGTACTGAATGTGGCACACAACCAGTAAAATTGTTTATGTTCTTTTGCAGAAGCTTCTACGAAGAGTTTTGCCCTAGTCAGATAATTCAGTAGTATTTTGAGAAGAATACAACTGTTTTCCCACATGTCCCAGATATTTTCTACTTTGATACGTTTAAGGACTCGAACGGCCAGAGAAAGCTACTAAATCCTCAAAGAGATTTATTAAGAAGGCGTTCAGTATGTTTGGTTTAGCGTGATTTAATTGATTATGGTAAAACACTCGAGGGTTATCTGCCTAAAGGGAGGGATGCTTTCTTGCAGGATTTAGGGAAATTGCCTTGTATACGCGTTACACATAGGGTTCGCTGGGATTCGAACGCCGGACAGAACTACCAGTGTTCAGCGACTTTACCGCTCGGCCGCTGGTGGACCGCGTGCAGTATGTAGCCGAGCATTTTATGTACAGTCTGTTAGGTTATTTGGAACAGGAAACGAAGAAGGTCAATTAGGACTTCACCAGGATTCGAATCTCGAATCTTCCGACTGCTGCCGGACGGGATTTCACTTACATGCGGAGAGAATGAGTGGGAGAAGGAGATGATTTCTTATGTGCTTTCATACTTAATGAGCGACTGGGAAAAGATTCGGCCAGATCCAGGCGATGATGAACTATCGTCCGTGGTATTCTATTCGGGTGACACTTCTGAGTCTTTAAGATTTCGGGAGTAGGAAACACTAACATTCGACAGAATTCGAACCATGGATCTTCCGGTTGCTAGCAAGATGTGCTACCACTTACACGAGGTGACTAAGCATAAGTTAAAATCAAAATTTTCTTATGTAACAAGCCATCAGGTTCTTTCAGAATACCTGGTTGTAACGAAAGTTTTTCGCCATAAAACGTTCTTAATAAAGCTAGAAAAAAAGCATGAAAGCAGTACCTTTAGTGCAGATAGTACTCACCACCCAAATCTATGATGTTTTGCTAACGTTTTGGCAAACATCATCCATTTTCAAGCCTTCATCTCAGAAACTTTGTTGCCGCGAGTCCAAAAACAAGTCAACCTAATTTCGAACGTCCTGTGCAGAATGGAAGATAGCATCGGCAAGATACGGCTGCAGGTGTGAAAACAGGTAGAAGTCCGAAGGAGCGATGTCGAGACTATATGGTGGGTGCGGCAAAAGATCCCACTCGAGTTCGTACAGAGTCCAGCCAGTGAATGCAGACATATATGGACTTGCATTATCTTGATGGAACATTACCTTTTTGCGTCGGAATTCAATTCAACGTTTTTCCCTGATAGCAGCGTCACCACAGACTGACATCTCGCTGTACACCTTACTGTCCAGGGTTTTACCTTTTTCCAGATACTCTTTGCGGATAATACCACGGCAATCCGACCAGATACAAAGCTTGCTCTTTTTGTTAGTCAAACCGCGCTTTGCGATGCTTCCGACGGGCTCACCGAGCGCAGAGCCTCTTTTCGGCCTGTGTTGTTGAAGTAAATCCATTTTTCATCACAAGTGACGATCCGGTCCAGAATTTTGCTCTTGCGTTGATATTCGAGCAGATTCGTGCAGGTTCGAACTCGTCTGCCGTTATCTACTTGCGATTGAACTTGTATTTCAAGTTTATACAATGCATAGTGCGACTAATGCTAGATGATAATAGTATGGTCTGCAGGAGCAGACCCTGAAATTCATATTAATTTGTGGAAATGGTGTATCAAAATTTCTTATGGTCTCTTTATCTTATTTATGGAAAGCAGGCTTAGTGCAGTAACAACTCCAGTAGCTGGAACGTGAAATCTGCTGTAAGTGCCCAGAGATTTGCGGAGATTTTGCATGTTGGATGATGGAGGCAGTTATCGTCAAATTTGTAGAAACTCATCATCCCCATTTTCATTAAATTTTTTTCATCCTTTTCATTAAATATTTTTAAGTATAGTGTTCCGATTCCTTTGTTGTGAGTTATGACTGCGTATTTATTGTTAATATCTAGAAACTTATTATTTAAATTAACCAGTTATTTAAAATTTCAGCCTTTACTATAATTTCTGCTTTCCGTTTCCTCACCAGAAATTTTAGAGGCCATTTAAGCTGAGGTTTTTAGATTGCAAGATAGAGCGTGTTTCTGTTCTCGTGGCCACGTTGAGTAGTTCCTGCCAACTCTGATAAGTTTGTAATTGTTCGGCTTTGCGTTATTCCTGCCGACTCGGTTTACATCTGCTAGGAGTTTAGAACTAGTTTATGCTTCTAAAGCAAGCCAGACTCTACGTATCATTAATGTACGCTAACCCAACCTCACCATTACAGTTTTATTTTTGAACATATTTTCATAACAAATAAAGATATGAATGCACAAGGAGCACTGAGCATTCAGTTGTTTTCTAAAAATGGGCAGTGAACTCAAGAAGTTTGATAAACACTAGTCTAAAACACCAGTAAATGAAACTATTTGCGTTGCACAAGGGAAAAAATCGAAATCTATGAATGTACTATTATAATCTCTTGCATAATTTATATATGTGCGTACGTGCGTTCGTGCATGGCATGAATGTATGTATGCTCTTCAGTACATAAAAATATTTAACTGCATTCGCACTTGGTATGCTAATACGTGCCAACAATTTAGCAAGTGAATAAAATTCAGCGATGTTATAGTGCTTGTACAAAGCGCACGATAGTTGCATATCTTGTAACATTTAAAATGTTTGATGTTCTCTCTCACCGCAATTGCAACTACATTTTCCTGTTGCATGTTGCAAATTGTGCTCAGAAATGCTTCTGAAACGCGCCAAACAGGAGGGCAAATACTTATATGTTTTAAAGAGTATCATTAGGTTTAAAAGAAAGCCAGATAGTCCCTATTGGAAAAAGATACCAGCCACCAAATTAGTCTGAGCGAGATGATGATGCATTAGATGTTGGCAGCGGTGCTCAAGAGAAAGGAGATATACTTAGGTTCAGTGCTTCCCAAAAATACAAATTCTTGCTGCATATAAGGCATCGCTATCAATCATTTCAAGGCGTATATCATCCTCCATTGCATCTTATAATATCGAGTTATGCCTTTCGGAAATGAGAGACAAAAGCTGGGACAAAAGCTGCGACAGAAGTAGAACCATTCTGGATCGGAACTAGATTCGATTATCTTGAGCCGTGTCTGATTGGAAGTTATACTGTCTTTAGTGACGATTCTAATTTTTTTCTCAATTCTGATGATCGCCACATATGTGTGCAGAGACAAGGAGCTATCAGTTGTCCGACACCTTGTTTTCAAGAGATACATTAACATCATATCTGGAGCGATAGTCTGAGAAACTATATTTTGGGACAGTCTATCTCCTCTAACTGTGTTGCAAAGCAGTTTTACTGCTCCCATGTATGTTGACGACATACTGCAGCTAGTTTTACTGCCTGTGCTATGAAGACAATTATTCTTATTTACTTACAAGTCATATACGGTTACGTTATTAAACGCAAATTTTTGTTTCACCAAAATGACAATAAAAGACTGGTGAACGACTTTTCATCCCATCTGATGTCTTAGCTAGAGATATCATAACCAAATAAAACCCAAATTAAAATATTAACATGTCGACCTGAGAGTTACATAAACTGAAACAAATCATCAACTATCTTGCAGGTTAACTTTTCAACATAAATATAGATTAAATTGAATATAATTCACTATTACTTCTTTGTTAGCGGTGTTCAATTAATATGAGAAAGGCCTCGGCTCATTATAAGTAACACATTGCATCTGGATTGTTAAGTTGTGATGATGAGAATTAGAGGTTTCTAATGTTAATAAATATATGTATGCCTTTTAATGACAGCGCTTTAATACTTTAGTTATAATTAAAATGCAAAATAATGCAGTCGCGGCCGAATTTTGAACGGTTTGTTAAAAAAAAATAAACGTACAATTTTGAGCACAAATTAAGTATGGAATAGTTAAACTTGCAATAGGCTTAAGCCAGGTTAGAATGTAGCCGAAAATTGGCGGCAGTTTAAGCAGTTATTTACTATACACATGAACGCGTCTGGTCATGATAGAAAACAATACGAAATTTAAATTATAAATCCACTGAATTCAGCTGATGGAGATGCCGTAAAACTTGTAAGGTTATTAGTTAAAGAGTTATTCATAATTTCAGCCTTTGCTATAACTTCTCCTTTCCATTTGCTCACTGGAATGTAAACGAGTTAGATAGTATTTAAAACTGCGATTTTTGGAATTTAGAACAGAGCGTCTTTTCGTGTTCGTTAGGTTTAGTTCTTGCTAGCTCTGACAGATGTAATTATTTGACTTTGCTCTACTTCTCTGCCGATATATTGATTTTAAAGCTTTAAAGCTCCGGTTAGAATTCCTGAGCCAAGTTAGAGTAAAATTTACATTTTGTAGTCTCTGAACAGTATTCCTCTTTTTAATCTGAATTTGACTGTTCCTTTAGTTGCATCATCACGAGCTGTGGCCGATATTGTGAAAGTGCATTTGTGTTCTAAAATAAAAAGGTTTACTGCGACCTTTTCTTGATTTATAGGTACTTTCAGCCATAACGATAATTTGCTCCACATCTATTAGGGATTTTGGACTATTTAACGAGCTCAAATAAAACCTCATAAACTTTCTAATACTTCTAATTCTTTCTTCTGTCTGTTTTTCACGATATTTTCCTATGAATCTAAATGTTCTGATTGTTCTTACGGCAAAATAGTTTTATTAATAGTCATGGTTTTACTATTAACACTTTTTACTTCCTTGTACGAAGTAAAAAGGAAGCATTGCAATCGCGAAAAATTTCGGGTATTATACTTCCCTATACGAAGTAAAAAAGGAAGTATTGTAATCGCGAAAAATTTCGGGTTTCATATTTCAACGAAAACATATATTTTGACTGCTATCGAATGCAATTTAACGATGTTTTTGAGTGATATCTGAACGTCAAGACAGAATCTCTCTCTCAAGGACCTTTTTTCCCCCAAAAATTATAAAACTGATTTAAAATAGATTCTGATGAGATTTTTTCTTGGCGTCTGTGCGTACGTACGTATGTGTGTATGTACCTCGTATAACTCAAAAACGAGTAGCCTCAGAAAGTTGAAATTTTGTATATAGGACCGCTATAACATGCAGATGTGCACCTCCTATTTTGGTTGCAATCGACTGTACCTGAAGTATATAAATATGTAACGTATTTTGCTGTTTTTATCGAAATAACAGATGAGCTTCTTAGTAAAACATAAATTTTATTTTCAATTCACGAAGATCGATAATTTAAATACTATTCTATCTGTTACAGTTTCTCACTCCAGCTTATTATTACAGTTTCTTTCTCTATGAATTTTTCATACATCTCCTCCTGGTAAAACTTTTAGAATCATCCTCTTAACAAGCGTCTAGAACCCAAACCTCACTTTTGCTCATCGCCCGGGTTTCGAAATGACAGAGGGGAAAAGGGAATTTCGTCCAAGCGCTCACAAATGCTCATGTCGAAGACCGCGTGCTTATGTTGCTATTGCTTTAAATGCTAATGAATATGTGTTAGTGGTGCTATCAGTGGCGGCTCGTAATAAGCACTGTGGAACTGCAGCACCCCCTGTTTCCACTTATTATTATTTTTAATATTTAATATAATGAGCCCTTTTTATCTTTAATTCTTTCTTTATACTTCTACAATATATAATCCTTAAACTTAATGTCAGTAGCCATCCTTCAGTTTTTGAAAAAGGTACGAAAGTTTTTGCATGGAACTGCGCTTTACAAGGCTGTTCTGCGCAAGCGCGCACAGAAAGCAGCACTCGAGCCAGGGAGGTAAAACAGCACTGTCGCTCTTGCAGTGCCGAAATTCTGGAAAAGTGATTATTTCTTACTCCGCGCGTGTGGTATTTGGCTGTTCTGCGCATGCGCTCTTAGGAAGCAGCGTACGAGGCTGAGAGGGAGAGAGCACTGTCACTTTTGCAGTGCCGAATCTGGAG
>KK119602.1:187132-197986 GCA_000611955.2 Stegodyphus mimosarum | reverse complement strand
AAAAAAAAAAAAAAAAAAAATGATTAAAAAAATTGAAACTGATTGTAAATAAGCAGATTTTTTAAAAAAAGAGACATAATAGGCTATATTTTAAATTATTTTTCCTCTTATTGGTTTGGTTTGGTAAATTTAATATTAATTTACACATATAATTAACACATGAATTTCAAAGACACACGATATGCTATAGACTAAAATTCCCTATACTCAAAATCCCTTTTCCGTTCTTCATTTCCCAGAGAAGGGATAAAACCAATTATGAGCAAAAGTGAGGTTTCGGGTTTAGACGCTTGTTCTTAACAAAGTGAGGTTTGGAGTCTAGACGAGTGTATCATCTTAAACATTTCTGTCGTTGCTCAGCAACGGTTACACGAAACAAATATGACGTTGCCACTCCAATATCAAGGATAATAAATATAACCATTTTTTAAATAACAAAATATTACAGTATATATATCCACTTTGTTACTCGGCTGAGTGAGCTCAGTTTCTTTATTCTCATATGTTTGTAAATTGTACATTTTTTGCTTTAAAAAATGATTGAATTATGCTGTTCTTACCTTCCGGTTAAAGTTTTTATATCTTAGTCAGTCTGCATGTTATAATTGCAGAATTATCAACAATTTAAAAGTTATTTTAGTGCGGCTAAACCTAATTATTTTGGCCATAGCGGCCATATTTGTTTACATTTGAACCTTAGCAAAATAGTGGGTTTGTTGCTAATCTAGAGAAACTAAGCTTCGCAACAACAAAGATAACGTCTTCTTGTATTATTGCGAATTAAATCATGCTTAATCAATTCTGGAATTTATTCGAGGAAATAAGTGTTTAAGATTTACTTCGTAATTTTTAGTTATGTATATTTGCCTTGTCGCGAAGTGAGATCTGAATTAATTGAATGAGAAATACTGAATCGTCTGTGAAAAACGGTCTCTTTTCTTTTCTTTCTTTCCTTTTTTTTTTTTTTTTTTTTTTTGTTTAATTTCTTTTATACATCGTTTTAGATTTATTATAGTATTTGAATAGAACATGTGACAACGATTAGGTGATTCGTCAGATGATATACATAATTTTTGTGCATTCTGAGTTATAAAATGAATGAAATGTAACGCTGTTAAATGATTAGCGCCAGAGTGTCGCTATGGTAAACAAATATAGAGAAATAAAAAAAGTGAATGTGAGTTAACATATATATTGCTATGGATCTGCCATACCTGGAACCTGCAAAAACCATTTTTGTTCTCCAAGAAATACAGCTCATGATTCTACAGAAAGGTTTTCATTTTACAGAGTCTTATTCTGTTAGGTTGCATCAATAAGTCAAGACCTTTGAATAGACGTAAGCAACTTATCGCTATATCTAGTTAATTAAACAGAAACGTAAGGAGGGTGTAAAAGACACTTTTGTTTGGAACTCAAATAATTGAACGGAAGGCACTTGTTGTGCTCATAAAATCAGACACCAGTTATGGTGTAATTCAAAAAGTAAGGAAGTCAAATTTAAATAAATTCTAAGTCATAAAATAGCAAAACGCTACACAGAAATAATTAGCGTACAAGTTGGATCAAACCTACACCGGCGTGAAAAGCACTATTGGCAAGAAAAAAACAACCCCTAGACAAAATGCTTATTTTAGAATTTCAACTAGTAACGTGGCCTTCAGAAGGCGGGCACGCTGTGTCTAAGTAATCTAAAACTCTCTTTAAATGCTATCTCTTTCTACATCACTTAAATACGCGCGAAATAAAATTAGCATTCTGGTAGGAAAACGGAGAACTGGCAGTACAGATGCATAATATAAAATAACTGGTTAATTGAAATAAATAAATAGTTTATAAATGCATCGAAGGCACTTTAATATTCTCAAGAAATATACGGTAATTTGTTTAATTACAGAAGTAAATTATTAGTAAAATTATATGAAAACTCTGGAAAGGAGGAAACCTGCAAGGAAAAAGAATAAAAGAAAAATCTCTTTTTTTTTTTTTTAATTTATTTGTTTACACTAATGTTTGTGAAAAATGCAACGCCATGAAAGGATTGCCGGAAATGAATGAAATTTACTCCATATATTACCGATAGCGGTACAAATTAATGATCAAATTTACAATACACAACAACAACAACAACACACACACAAAAAAAAAAGAATGTCGAAAATCAGTACCATGTGTGTCCGCCACGCTGTGCGATGAAAGCTGTATACGTCGTGGCATTGAATAATACAGGTTCTGAATGTAATCCTGGGGAATGGCATTCCATACGGCTTTGAATTGACACCAGAGTTCCTCCTTAGTGTATGCTCCACCAACTTGTACGAGCGGGTCACCGGCCGACGAAATTTCACACATGCTCAATGGGCGACATATCCGGGGAATAAGCATGGAAGAAGCGAAACCTATTATGTCCTAAAGAAGGCTTGTGAAGTCTGAGAAGCATGTGCACGGTCATTATCCTTCTGAAATACAGCGTCTGGAATGCGTCGAAGAAAGAGAGGACCTCTGCCTCCACAATTTCCCTTATGTAGCAATCACTGTTGAGGTTGCCTGCAATCTGCACTAGATAGGATCGACAATAGCTCCCCACACCATGATAGGATAATACCCAATAGCTCCCCACACCATGATACCAGGCGTTTGTGCGGCATGACGCTGGATAACACACTGTGCGAGCAGAAGTTTTCCTCTGTAAGATCTGACGCGTACTCTTCCTGTGTTGGCGTGTCCACTGAAGTCGGCCCATTGAAATCGACGTTTGTGATTCAGCGATAGAGAAACCTTTGCACGCAGTTCATGTTGCAACAGACGGGGACGAAACGTGGAGCTAGACAACGCAACACCTGCAGCTGTGCTCAAACATTGTGCTAACATACGAAGGGACACTCCACAATCCGTCACAGCCAAGCAGATGAGGTGTTTGTCGTCCCGTGTCGTTGTCTTCTTGCGTGTCCCACTGCCAGGATTTCGCTTTGCTTCGTTCTCCTCTGTCCATTTCTTCCAAACACGCATCACTGTTGCGGCAAGCGGACTGCGATTGCTCAATACGAAAGTCCATCCTCTCGCATACTGACGATGGAGGCCTTGTTCGAACTTTGTTAGTTGTTAGGATAGCCCCCTCCGCTGTTGACAAGGCATATTGGCCACTAATGAAACGTTCTCATCAGACAGAGGACGATAAACATATTTCAACACAACTTAAAAGTCCTTTATATACCTGGAACAAGCGGCCCGTTTTCATTCCACGCATGCGCAAACGCTTTGAGAAATTCTAATCATTTGCATGGCTTACGTCACTTTACATTTCCTGTAAGTTTGATTCAATTTGCATGATTCTTTCATAGTGTTTCAATTTTCACAAACGCTAGTGTATCTTACTCCACTCGCTGACCTCTTTGCCATAGAGGACAAGCAGTTCAGTTTATACTCGAAAGAGTAAAAAAAGTCATTAAAATCAAAACCAGCGTCCGAAAAATTTTCAAAAATAAAATTGGTAACTTTAGTCTTTGAAGCGGTGTCGATGCATAAAAGCCTACTGATATAGAGCAAAAATAGCAGTTTCGTTTTCATTTCTATATGATTTAAATGTTTTTATAAATAGTCATGAAGTGGTTAATATAAAACAAGTACCCCTACAGCTTTAGGCGAGGAACTAGAGTTGTATTTAATTTTGGGGAGTAATATATTTAAGGTCTCATTTATAGCTAAATCTTAATGTGCCGCTTGTTTATTTTGTTTGATTTTAGAGGAAACAAACCACTTCATATTTTGCAATATTAAGGGTACACAGATTGCGTTATATGAGATCCAGTCTGAGCCAGATAATTTGCCTGCTCATTTCCAGAGATATCGCAGTAGATTGAAATTCACTGAAGAACTGCCTTTCCTTTAGACATTATGAGATAATTTCATTTCGTTTTACAAAGATGACTAACAGTATTACTGTTATAATCAAAAGTAGAAAGAGGCATAATGGTAGAACTTAAAAAAAGCATAATGTTATGCTTAAGGCTACTTGTAATTTTAATCATTGCAAGGGAGAACTGTTAGCTCTTCATCAAAATTACTACAATATTATCCAACAGGCAGCTAAACTACTTAAATAATCACTTGCTCCAAAACTTCTGGATGCATTTTCGATAATCGTCTGCATACACATGAAGCCAGTATTCAGTGGGAAGTCTGTCATTAATAATGGACAAGGCAACGTTCTTTAATTCAAACTACAGGGAGTGCTATCTGTTAACTCTTTAAACCAAAGTGGGGTACGCGTACCCCAGGGAATATTTGAAGTGGGGGTACACCAAAGCAGTAAGCTCAGGATCACTTGCAAGTGTATGATCGTGTATCACGTGAGTGCCAAGTTCTTTCATTATCGCTGTGTCTGGTTTCATTAGCGTCTGGCGAGTTCAACATCGTAACTGCACAGACATTAAAGGACATGCACATTACATTACGTTGCATATTATATTATGTTGTTGTGTGATGTTATGATATATTAAATTATATTATGTTACATTATATCTTACTACGTTATATCACATTACATTGCATTATACTATAGATTATGTTACAGTATATCATGTTCTATTACATTATATTATATCATATTATATTACATGGGATACAACTTATAATTATTTTCGTCTTAGGGGTACGCAATAAAAAATACTTCGGCGATTGCTGATGTAAACAAAATCTAATTGGCTTTCAACCAGACCTAGAATTTCAAGAGAATTCGATGCTTCCTGAAAAATGAGACAATGAGGAATAAAGATGTCGTATGTATCATACAATTTCCAAATTGTTGAGAAGAAGGATCTTTGCGTTTTTGACTAAGTAGCTGTTTCTTTTTTTCTAGATTTTCTATTATGTTAAGAGTTATGGCATACTCTGTCACTTAAAAGATTGAAGCCCAGTCTGGAGCTTCATAGCAACTATTGGAGTCAATTTAAGTATTTAGTCAACTTTGTATTTCAGTAATAATTTGAAATGCATCAACTTAGGTTTTATTTGATTCAGAAGTTGTTACTAGGATCTCAGGGTCATACTTAACAGCAAGACGCATATAAATTTTTAAAGGCTGTTCACAAAACATTTGAATTCAATCCTTGCGTGACTCCAGAACCATAAGTTCTATTTGAAAGTTTTATTTCCATAAACGATGTTGATATCATGGTGTTTTGACTGTTAAAATGTTCGAACGTAATTTTATTTGTATTCTTATACTCTCTGGAGACAGTTTCATCAAATCATTTATGATGATGTCATGATATTGGAAAGAACCAGTTCAGTGTTGCTCCTTGAGGAAAGCTTTGTTTTTTTTGCCTATAAATAGATGCAGTTTGGCCAAATTTAATAAATTTTTGAGCAAGGAAGCTTTTTATCCAATTATAAATTCTCGAGATACTAAGAGAAGTCAGTTACTTGTGAAATTTAGCCTTTTATATCTTATCAAAAGCATTTTGATATCCATAAATACGGAGAAAGAGCTTTGCTTTCTCTTCAAACCACGTTTAGTTTCCTGTTAAGTCGATATGTGTAGCTGTATATATAATTTATGTCTTTAAAAAACTACATGCCTTTCAGATATTATCTACTTTTCATCTAGTACGCATAACAAACTATTCACAATGAATCTTTTCGTTAATTTGCATACAATATGCGTAAGGAAATTGGAATGGCAATTATTTAAGTCATCTGTTTAAGTGTGTTTTGCTTTGCCTTTTTTAAAGAGCTTGGCAGACCATTTTTCGAAGTTTGATTTATGAATTGTAATAAGGTTATTTTTGAAAAGTCACCCAAATTTAAGAGATACTCGAGCAAAACGCAATGAAGGATGCCATTCTTGCCCTTAACTAGTGCATCTAATGCAGTCTTAAATTTTAACAAAGTGAAATCTGAATAATGAAAATGGTCAGATTTAGAGGATGACTGACTTTGAGACGATTTCAAATCACACTTTATTATTTTAATATAAGTTACTAATTTTTGCATAAATGTTCACAAAACGCATTTGTAATATTTTTTCATATTATGTGCTTTTTATACCTTTTTAAATATGCTAATTTCTTTTGAACGTTTGGTTATTTAACGAGTCATAAATTTATGGGTCCTAACATCATCTCTCTTGAAATCAAGTTGTTATATATAAATTGCTTGGACTCAATTAGGGCTCTTTTTGTTCTAGCTTGCTTTTTACACAAGCTTCTAAAGTTGCAAAAAAGCAGTGCCACCTTATAAACTTCTATCTAGGAATCATTCGTCGAGGTTTATTTCTATTTTCCTTGAACTCTTTAAATCTAGAATCAACCCTAAAAAATATTAAACCGAAACACAACACTTTCCTTTTTAGCCAGTTTACTAGATAGGGTAACTATTACATACAACATATTCGAGCCATGTGATTGGAAGTTTTATTTCTTTACATAGTTATCCTACACATGTATTTATAGGCATACGGCGTCCTGAATGGAGCAGAAAGACAAAATTGTCAGTATACAAAACTGAAACTTAACTTCTGATGGCGCTGAGCGAAAAGATACTGAATTTGGTGCACGAACTGACTTAATTCACTATTCTACAAACAGTTTTCAAATGTAAACAAATGGCGCCCTCATTAGACTTAGCCACTTAAAATTTTAAATTTTTAATAATTCTACGGTTGCTGCATGCATATTAATTAAAGGTACAAAAACCTTAACCGGAACATAAGAACAACCTAATTCAATCACTTTTAAGGCAAAAAATGCACAATTTACCAACATATAAGAATTTAAAAAAAACTGAGCTCACCGAAACGTACAACAACGTGGCAATATATATATATATATATATATACACTCACGTTTGTGAAAATTGCAACACCATGAAGGACTTACGCGAGTGAGCTGAAATTTTCAGGAAATGCAAAGTAGCGCATGATATGCAAATGATTAGAATTGCAAATCCGTAGCGCATGCGTATGCTGAGCAGCGCCCTCTGAACGGCTGATGGATCCGAATAAATAGACGGCTGTAGCGAGGCGTGTATGGTTATCGGTGGTTATCTGCTAGTGGTAAACGTTAACTCAATCTGTACTTATGCCTCGTCGACGAAAGAGAGCGAGATTTGAACAACTTACAGAGTTTGAACGAGGGAGAATCATCGGCCTTCGTGAAGCTGGATTGTCGTATCGTGCAGTAGCCTCTCGTGTGCAGCGTAACAGCAGCACAGTGATGCGCGTTTGGAAGCAGTGGACGGACGAGTGTCGGACAACTCGGAAATCCGGGAGTGGACCCCGAAATGTGACGTCAGCTCGCGATGATAGACACCTGGTCCGCATGGCGCGGACGGACCGTACAGCTTCCTCTAGACAATTGGCAGCACTGTGGTCAATAGCTACAGGTGTTTCATTGTGTGCTTCATCAATTCGTAGACGTCTGCTGCAGTGTGGACTGCGCGCACGGACTCCTTTATACAGGATCCCCCTAACGCACGACCATCGCCGCCTGCGGCTACAATGGGCCAATCAGCATAGAGACTGGCGTGCTGATTGGCAGCATGTCGTGTTTTCTGACGAATCCCGCTTTAATTTGTGGTACCATGATGGCCGCATTCGTGTCAGACGCTATGCCGGTGAACGCCACCTTCCGGAGTGCATTATCGAACGCCACAGTGGACGAACACCCGGAGTTATGGTCTGGGGCGCCATAGCATATCATAGACGATCTCAATTGCTACGAATTGTGGGCAATCTGAACAGCAACCGGTATATCCGTGAAGTTCTACAGCCCGAAGCTGTTCCCTTCCTTCAAAGCTTGCCAGGCGCTGTATTTCAACAGGACAATGCCCGCCCTCATACTGCTCGGATTGTTAAATCCTTCTTTGCAGCGCAGCAGGTACAGCTTCTTCCTTGGCCTGCGTGTTCCCCGGATATGTCGCCAATTGAACATGTGTGGGATGTCATTGGTCGGCGTTTTGCTCGTGATCCTCGTCCTGTTGCGTCTGCAGACGAACTTTGGGTACGCGTACAAACGATATGGAATGCTCTTCCTCAGTCAGACATTCAAACTTTGTTTGACTCCATGCCACGTCGTGTAGCAGCACTTATTGCGGCGCGTGGTGGCCACACAAAATACTGATTCTGATCTCTTGTTCTTGTTTGTTTGCTTTGAACATTTAATCATTTATTTGTACCACTACCACTCAACTGTGTATTAAATTGCATTCAATTATGACGATTCCTTCTTGGTGTTGCAATTTTCACAAACGTGAGTGTATATATAGGTTTGGTGTGGCCAGCTGCAACGAAAAGGGGAAGTGCACCAAAGCATAAAAATATCGCCAAAGCATAAAAAATGCTTTGGCGATTGCTGATGTAAACAAAATTTAATTGGCTTTCAACCAGACCTAGAATTTCAAGAGAATTCGATGCTTCCTGAAAAATGAGACAATGAGGAATAAAGATGTCGTATGTATCATACAATTTCCAAATTGTTGAGAAGAAGGATCTTTGCGTTTTTGACTAAGTAGCTGTTTCTTTTTTTCTAGATTTTCTATTATGTTAAGAGTTATGGCATACTCTGTCACTTAAAAGATTGAAGCCCAGTCTGGAGCTTCATAGCAACTATTGGAGTCAATTTAAGTATTTAGTCAACTTTGTATTTCAGTAATAATTTGAAATGCATCAACTTAGGTTTTATTTGATTCAGAAGTTGTTACTAGGATCTCAGGGTCATACTTAACAGCAAGACGCATATAAATTTTTAAAGGCTGTTCACAAAACATTTGAATTCAATCCTTGCGTGACTCCAGAACCATAAGTTCTATTTGAAAGTTTTATTTCCATAAACGATGTTGATATCATGGTGTTTTGACTGTTAAAATGTTCGAACGTAATTTTATTTGTATTCTTATACTCTCTGGAGACAGTTTCATCAAATCATTTATGATGATGTCATGATATTGGAAAGAACCAGTTCAGTGTTGCTCCTTGAGGAAAGCTTTGTTTTTTTTGCCTATAAATAGATGCAGTTTGGCCAAATTTAATAAATTTTTGAGCAAGGAAGCTTTTTATCCAATTATAAATTCTCGAGATACTAAGAGAAGTCAGTTACTTGTGAAATTTAGCCTTTTATATCTTATCAAAAGCATTTTGATATCCATAAATACGGAGAAAGAGCTTTGCTTTCTCTTCAAACCACGTTTAGTTTCCTGTTAAGTCGATATGTGTAGCTGTATATATAATTTATGTCTTTAAAAAACTACATGCCTTTCAGATATTATCTACTTTTCATCTAGTACGCATAACAAACTATTCACAATGAATCTTTTCGTTAATTTGCATACAATATGCGTAAGGAAATTGGAATGGCAATTATTTAAGTCATCTGTTTAAGTGTGTTTTGCTTTGCCTTTTTTAAAGAGCTTGGCAGACCATTTTTCGAAGTTTGATTTATGAATTGTAATAAGGTTATTTTTGAAAAGTCACCCAAATTTAAGAGATACTCGAGCAAAACGCAATGAAGGATGCCATTCTTGCCCTTAACTAGTGCATCTAATGCAGTCTTAAATTTTAACAAAGTGAAATCTGAATAATGAAAATGGTCAGATTTAGAGGATGACTGACTTTGAGACGATTTCAAATCACACTTTATTATTTTAATATAAGTTACTAATTTTTGCATAAATGTTCACAAAACGCATTTGTAATATTTTTTCATATTATGTGCTTTTTATACCTTTTTAAATATGCTAATTTCTTTTGAACGTTTGGTTATTTAACGAGTCATAAATTTATGGGTCCTAACATCATCTCTCTTGAAATCAAGTTGTTATATATAAATTGCTTGGACTCAATTAGGGCTCTTTTTGTTCTAGCTTGCTTTTTACACAAGCTTCTAAAGTTGCAAAAAAGCAGTGCCACCTTATAAACTTCTATCTAGGAATCATTCGTCGAGGTTTATTTCTATTTTCCTTGAACTCTTTAAATCTAGAATCAACCCTAAAAAATATTAAACCGAAACACAACACTTTCCTTTTTAGCCAGTTTACTAGATAGGGTAACTATTACATACAACATATTCGAGCCATGTGATTGGAAGTTTTATTTCTTTACATAGTTATCCTACACATGTATTTATAGGCATACGGCGTCCTGAATGGAGCAGAAAGACAAAATTGTCAGTATACAAAACTGAAACTTAACTTCTGATGGCGCTGAGCGAAAAGATACTGAATTTGGTGCACGAACTGACTTAATTCACTATTCTACAAACAGTTTTCAAATGTAAACAAATGGCGCCCTCATTAGACTTAGCCACTTAAAATTTTAAATTTTTAATAATTCTACGGTTGCTGCATGCATATTAATTAAAGGTACAAAAACCTTAACCGGAACATAAGAACAACCTAATTCAATCACTTTTAAGGCAAAAAATGCACAATTTACCAACATATAAGAATTTAAAAAAAACTGAGCTCACCGAAACGTACAACAACGTGGCAATATATATATATATATATATATACACTCACGTTTGTGAAAATTGCAACACCATGAAGGACTTACGCGAGTGAGCTGAAATTTTCAGGAAATGCAAAGTAGCGCATGATATGCAAATGATTAGAATTGCAAATCCGTAGCGCATGCGTATGCTGAGCAGCGCCCTCTGAACGGCTGATGGATCCGAATAAATAGACGGCTGTAGCGAGGCGTGTATGGTTATCGGTGGTTATCTGCTAGTGGTAAACGTTAACTCAATCTGTACTTATGCCTCGTCGACGAAAGAGAGCGAGATTTGAACAACTTACAGAGTTTGAACGAGGGAGAATCATCGGCCTTCGTGAAGCTGGATTGTCGTATCGTGCAGTAGC
>KK119602.1:175504-185949 GCA_000611955.2 Stegodyphus mimosarum | reverse complement strand
CTTTGGCGATTGCTGATGTAAACAAAATCTAATTGGCTTTCAACCAGACCTAGAATTTCAAGAGAATTCGATGCTTCCTGAAAAATGAGACAATGAGGAATAAAGATGTCGTATGTATCATACAATTTCCAAATTGTTGAGAAGAAGGATCTTTGCGTTTTTGACTAAGTAGCTGTTTCTTTTTTTCTAGATTTTCTATTATGTTAAGAGTTATGGCATACTCTGTCACTTAAAAGATTGAAGCCCAGTCTGGAGCTTCATAGCAACTATTGGAGTCAATTTAAGTATTTAGTCAACTTTGTATTTCAGTAATAATTTGAAATGCATCAACTTAGGTTTTATTTGATTCAGAAGTTGTTACTAGGATCTCAGGGTCATACTTAACAGCAAGACGCATATAAATTTTTAAAGGCTGTTCACAAAACATTTGAATTCAATCCTTGCGTGACTCCAGAACCATAAGTTCTATTTGAAAGTCAAAGCAGTTCCATATACGAAATTTCAACATTCTACGACTACTTGTTTTGAGTTGTGGAAGATACATACGTACGTACATGCAGACGCATGAAAAAATCTCTTCTGAATCCATGTTAGAATCTGTCTTGGGAAAAAGAGCTTTTATTCAGAACGTACAGATGTCACGCAAAAACATCGCCCAAATGGATTCGAGAACGGTCAAAATGATTATTTTCGTTGAAATACGATACCCGAAATTTTTCACTCTTACAATATTTCCCTTCGTACAAGGAGGTAAAAAGATCCAATTATGCTTTGGCTGGATATAGCTGCCGATACAGTGATTTTTCGTGGATGCAGTGATGGCCAAACAGGCCCACGGATTCTTAGTTCCCCAGATTCGCAAATTTTGTTTATTGACGGATCCATTAAAATGAAAATATGCCTCATCCGAAGACTACTTTGAATTTACATTAATGTGCCAGCGCCAAGCATCTGCAGCATTTTCTTTCGTAAAATTGTCTTCATTCTACCAATGCCTTTTGCAGCAGCTGCTGTGTTTAAATTTTGTATGGAAACAAAACCAGGCAGTCACATATTATTCGCTTGTTGCTGTTTTGCTCTATGTTCATAGAGTTGCAGTTTTGGAGCCTGTATTTTCAGGATAGTGTGTAAAGCTTCCACGAATGGCCTTCACTTTTTTCGCGCAATCCTCCTGATATGGCCGATAGCACTCGTTTAAATTTGCTCAGTAAGCCATCAACACCACCACCCACTTGTCGAAATTCCTTGTCAACTTCTTAACTGAATTCAGATACGGATCTTTCGCGGACAGCTTCCTAATTAAATTTTGGGATTTGCTCCATAAATCTCCTGTCAAAATTACTTTTTTAACACTAGCCTTTTTCCTGATAATGATTTTATTATACCACTCATGTAGCAGTACATTTGTGATCAAATGTAGTGTCATCAGTAAATTTTGTGTTATTTTCATGAGGCAAAGTTTGTTGTTACATAAGCTTATCTTTTCTCACATTTACTTTGATCAAAACGTGCACTGCTTTATCCAATGAAAGTTGTTTCTCTTATTTTGAACAATAAAAATTGTTTGCATTGACCTGTGAATGTCTTCGAGAAATATATAATCTGTTCATAAATGTTAACAGTTTCCAAATCAGATAATAAGTGATTATAATAAGGGCTTTCGCATATTTAAATAAAATTTGCTTCGATTTCAATTTAAACGACCGAAAAATATTACCAAGATCAAGCTTCTACGGAATCGTACCTACATTGACACAGTCGACGTCGTTCTATTACAATAGTTGGCGCAAAATGTTACCCTCCCCATCAAAAAAGTATGTTAAATCCACTTTCATTTTAGCGACTACTCTTCATAACGTCAGGACGCGAGGGGTTGCATAATTAGGAAAAATTTGATCAAGCTGTTTCAAACCCTGTTTTCAGTCGTGCCCATCACTCTTTCTTCAATAGCTTGACAGTCAAAGCCTAATTCTTAGGATACTTTTATGTAATAAGTTCTAATTCCAAGAAGAATAAAATTGAAATCTGTAAAAGATATCGCTTCTTGTCGGATAGGCATTTTTAAGCAAACAATGCAGAATTAAGTAATTACTGTAACGTATCAGTTATAGTCTACTATTACTAACAAAGATTGTTTAACATTTTTAACATCTGATTTTCGAAATTCAAGAGTTTAAAATGATTTTTATAGACGAAATTATGGAATTATTTTCCGAATACTTTAAAGCTGTTTGAAAAATAATTTGTGATTAGTGGAAAAAAGATTAACGTCACTGAGTTCATCTACAAGAAAAATTTACAATTTTGTATTTACTAAGTCTTCATTTGGATTGTGTATATTAAAGGAGAATAATGATTCTCTACCTTTGCAGATATATTTCAGTTCCATGCAATTATCATACCAATACAACGAAGTAAATAAGATTATAAGCGGAGCTTAATTTCTGAAATAAGAGTCGGAGTCCTATAGAAGGCTATTGAAAAGACAATCCTAATATTATAAATGCGAATGTGAGTTTGTTTGTTACGCTTTCACGCCGTAATTACTTAACCGATCATCATGAAATTTTCTAGAAATATTTTTTATATATTAGAAAAGGTTATAGGCTATAAAATGCAACTTATCTGTTGAAACTTTATAATACGTTTTATAGCTTAAAATGATTGTCGTTATATAAACAATAAATGTTGAAAATTTCATAACGATAAGTTAAATGATGTAAAAGTTTGTCTGCGCGCGCAGGTGCGTGGCTTAAGCCAAGCAAACATTTTAACCATTTCTAATATATCAAAAATATTTTTTGAAAATTTCCTGATGATCGGTTAAGTAATTAAGGCGCGAAAGCGTAACATTTATTAATTAAGCGTTTATTAGTTTTTATTCGTTTAATTTAATTTAATATTTAAAATTCTTCAGGATTTCCGGCTTTGGCTCTTCTTTCACAAACATTTTTCAGTCATTAGGAAATATACGTAGCAGTTTTACTAGATTTCGTGGCGATACACTCCGCGTAAATACAAAATATGCGCGGCCTATAGCTTTTGAAGAAGGGCAGTATTTACTGAAATTTTACGCGAAATGCATTTTCAAAATTCACGCGGAGTTGAAACTTATTTAAGGACATCAACGCAAGTTTACTTATTTATTTCCTTCTTTACAGTTTTTTTTTTCTTTTTCCGAAATGCCTCTTGTCATGATCCTAGACCAATTCATCTTTTCCGGTTCGTTTTCATCCACTTATGAATGTTATTGGTCGACTCTACTCACAGAAAATAAATTGGCACACTTATGCAGGTTTAACAATAACATTTTATTGAAGTATATATAGCTAGACCAATTCATCTTTTCCGGTTCGTTTTCATCCACTTATGAATGTTATTGGTCGACTCTACTCACAGAAAATAAATTGGCACACTTATGCAGGTTTAACAATAACATTTTATTGAAGTATATATAGTATCTTTTCACAAAGTATTTTTTTTTCACAATTACATTAAAACGCACAACTATTACATTTCACCTCTCAGTTCTTAATAATAACAGATCAAACTTCTCTCTTGGAAATAAAAAAAAAAAAATAAATTGGCACACTTATGCAGGTTTAACAATAACATTTTATTGAAGTATATATAGTATCTTTTCACAAAGTATTTTTTTTTCACAATTACATTAAAATGTTTTTTTTTTTTTTTTCCACACGAGCAGGCCGTTGGCTTAACTGTTCTTTCATCAGGGCTTAGTTGGTAGCTTCCTCTCACCGAGCATGTGCATGACACCTCTCAAACGCAAATTTAACATGTCTCGGAATTCATCTCGGGCCCGGGCAGCAAAAATTGCTCGATCGCAAGAATCTTCCGTACATGCACAATTAAGAAGACAAGAACAAGCAAGGCAAAGGAGGTGCAGAGAAGAAATAAAAGAATATTTGTCAGTAGATACAATCATGGATACATAACAAAGTACTTCATATCCTGTTGAGTTTTTAAATTCACTAGAGCTATCAGGTGTACCTTCACATAAACTCCAATTGAAACTAAATGTACCGGTTATGTTTATGCGCAATATAGTAGATGCACCTCGACTTTGTAATGGAACGAGGCTTCGGATCACACAATTGGGGCAGAATATAATCGGTGACACTATTTTAACAGGTGTAGGAAAAGGGGAAAGTGTTATCATACCTCGAATCCCAATAATCCCCACTGACCTATCATTTCACTTTAAAAGACTGCAGTTTCCAATCCAACTTAGTTTTGCTGTTACTATTAACAAAGCTGAAGGGTAAACATTACAGGCAGTAGGGGTGCATTTGGAAAAGTCATACTTTTCCCATGATCAACTATATGTTGCTTGTTCGCGTGTGTCCAAAGTCAGGAATTTATACACTCCAAAATTTAAGCACGAAGGTGTAAAACGCAAAAAAAATCAACAAATACTGCTTTGATTGACACAAAGTTCGGCGGAAAGTAGCATATATACTTATGCATAAAACAAAATCAATACTAATATACAGAAATGGAAACAAAATTAAATTTTTGTAAGTTATCAGATAATGCCATACTGGGGACTTATACAGAATTATGTATAAAGTGAAAATAAACAGCATAAAATGAAAAAAAGGCCATTAATAGGGTATGTGATCCCCCCTCATCTGTATACAAAGTTTACACCTTGTAACCATGCTTTCAATTAGGTGATCAACCACCGCAGAATTGAGCAATCGCCATTCTTCTTGTAGAGCAGTTTCCAGCTCAATAAGAGTGGCTGGAGGTAGGAAACGTGAAGATACAGCACGGCCGACAGCATCCCAAAGATTTTCAATGGGATTAAGGTGGAAAGAATATGCTGGCCACGCCATACGCGCAATCCCTTCACTCTCCAGGTAGTCATCGATGATGTCAGCTATATGGGGACGTGCGTTATCGTCCATTAAAACAAAAGTAGGGCCAACTGCTGCAGCCTACAATCTCACAATGGGTTCTAGGACTTCATCTCGATACCAGAGAGCCGTCAAAGAACCCCGTTTAAAGATGTGCAGGTCGGTGCGATATCCTAATGAAATCCCTGCCCCCACCACAATGCTTCCGCCTCGGAATGCATGATGTTCGGTGATGTTTTGCGACTGACTGCGTGTTCGTTGTTCACGCCATATCCTTATACGCTTGTCATCTGGCTCCAGAGCAAATCTTGACTCATCAGTAAACATGACATTGCCCCAGTCAGACACATTCCAATCGACATGTTCCCGGCACCACTGTATTCGTGCCCCTCTTGATTGGACGGATGCAGGAACACAAACTCGAGGTACCCAGGCATACAGTCCACTCATATGTAATCTTCGGCGTACAGTAGCTGCCGATATCGCCTTGCCAATGGACGCTGTAACCATAGATGTCACACGTGTGGAGGTCGCTTTGCGATTACGCTTGGTTACAATAGCAATATATCGATCTTCCGCGGGGGTAGTAACACTTGGGCGATCGACTACGGACCTTCGACCTTCTTTGTCTGTGTGATTTGGAATTGTTTCCATAAACGTGAAATTACAGAATGATGAACGCCGAAGAAAAGAGCAACATCTGTGATCGGCTGTCCTGCGTCAATGCGCCCCATAGCACGCCAGCGCTCAGAATCTTCCATTCGTTTTCTGGAAGTCATAGAAAGACGTGTCTTGAAAACAAATTGTACGAAAATTTTAAACACCTACTATCAGCACTTACAATCAATCTGTAACCCTTCATAAAGCTGGCTTCTTATAAGACTGCCTTTTTTGCCTATTTCTTGGCATGAAAGCGCGATTGGCTGTTACCTAACATATTTGCATACTTCCATCTACCTCTGCAGTGAATTGCATCCTCTTCAATGCTTATTAGCTTCCGGAAATTAGCATTTTCCTTTCCGTGCTTAACTTTTGGAAGTGAGTGTATGTATTAGCGCCGAATGGAAAAACATATAACATAGTACACAGAAGAATCCTAGAATAATACTCTTTTTCGTGCTCTTCCTAAAATGGAATTAATGTTTTTAACGTTTTGCTAATACTTTAAACTTTTTGATATCTTGGTAATGAAAATTATTTATTTTTGTAGTAAGACATCTTAATAAAGCATGTTTTTCAGTTTTTTAAATTATATTTTATTTTAGAATTTTTTAGGAAAACCCCAGGCACCGACTGAATTTTAATTCTTATTATAAGAAGAAATCGCTTAAAAAATTCTGAAAAAAATAAAATAAAAGGAAAGAATAAACGATTAAATGCCTGAATAGTTCTTCGAGAGTTTAAATCGGCGTGAAACTAGATCTCTTCAGAAGATTTAATCCAATTTCTAAGGAAACTGGAAATTCAAAGAGCCGCTTTCGCTCTGATTAATCGTTTGCAGATTAATCTAATCTGTCGTGCCACATGAACCTGCATGCATTAGAGATAGACGCGATATCAGAAAACTCTGTCACTTTGCTGCCCTTTATGTTTTAATGGAAAATAAAAAAAGAAGAAATATTTTACGGGAAGTACGAGAGAATGCATATAAAAATTTTTTTTCGCCCAATAAATAAATAAATAAAATGAAATGAAATGTGCGAACAAATCTATTATTCTAATAAATTCCATTTTTAAAGCTAAACCAGAATGAGTTTTCGCTTCTGTAATTTAGACCAGCTCTACAATTTCCCTTGCTATTTCAGATATTAGATCATCAGTTTAAATTTAGTAAGATGACATGTAGAAATTATTAAATAAAAAGCATAAAACAGTGATTTATAAAATAATGAAACACTTATTAAGAAAATCGAAAAATTTTTTAAAAAGCTTAATATTTATTTGTTTTATTAAATATTTCTTTCAATGTAAGTTGTTTAATTTGCTTTCGTTTTTGTGCTAATACTTTAATTCAACATATAGACATAATTCCTTGTTCACTTACGAAGCACAATTTTTCAAATCCTGCCATTGCCAAATCAAGTTCCCACTAAATTGTCAGATTTCACCATCCATTAGTTGACTGATGTTTGAGGTATTGTCATTGTAATGAAAAACATGTTATATCATCATTTATAACCACTTTCCCACATTTTTTTAAATTCCATAAATTGGAAAATTTCGTTTTTTATTTGCGCTACCTGAACACCTTCAAATTCGCGACCATGATCATAGAGCTTGGACTTGGATGTTGGTATTTAGGGCGGCATGCAGCTAACAATTAGCTCTATCCAGCTCCTTAAAGATTTCCAGGAATGGCATGACGAAATTGAAGAACCCGAGTGAAGTCTTCTGGAAGAAAAGGTTGCAAAATAGAAGAAAAGAGGCAACATTATCCTCTGTGGAGTGCAACATCTGGAAGTACTGTCATCATAAAGCTCAACTAGCGTCCGCTATACACTACTGGCGATGCATCATGAGACTGGTGATTAAATATAGTTAACTAAATATATTGTTGCTAGATACTTCTCTAAATTCTAAAAATTTTATCTCTCCTAAATTCTCCCAACCGGCGCAGACGCACCAGCTCTGGCACCGATCCTGGGCTGATTTTAATAAATCACTTATTTTCAATTCAAACAGGACTAAATGCAATCTTTTGGCCAATGAGTATATCATTTACAAAATCTATTTTTGAATATGGAAAACAAAATTGTTAAATACTTCTCAGCGGAGTGAGCTGAAGTTTGTAATCATCGCCAAGCGTAATGTCAACATAAAAGGTTAGCATGTTCTTTGGTATTCAATTAATAATAATAATATACAAGAATTGCTTAGACATGCTGCGTGAGTCATTTCTTAAGCTGCAGTGTGCTGATAGTCGTGCAGTGATGAAAGCAAAAAATAAAAGACGTGAGGCTGGTATGAGTAATGAAGTGAAATTAAGAATCGGAACTCTTCCCATTTTATTATAAAAAAATATCCAATTAAAATTTAAAGAAAATCTTGAAAAATAAATAAATAGGAAATAACAAAAGTTGCTGGTGATCCAGAGGCCCGGATTTCGGACTTTCTACTGTATAAATGTACTTCAATATTACATATTGTAATGTAATATTATAGATGTTCTATCATCTTTTAACTTCCATCTCATTAGCAATCAAACTTGAAACTAGAACTTTTTTTTCTTTCACAGCTGTCTTGCATTTTATTGTTTGTCTTCTTTTATATACATTCTGAGAAAATGGAAAGATTTAATCTTTGCACTCCAGAATGTTACGCAGCCAAAAAGACTTTAGTCGATGCAATCGCATATATCGTTACTAAATCTTCGGTTTGGTTTCTTGCCCATTAATTTTAACTTTTTCTCCTTAAAAAACATTTCATTACCAGTATCACCTATTAGCGCAAATAAATCGTACATAGCCTCAGAGTTTATGTGTACATTATAATGACGCTCCATTACGGAAAATATTGTGGTCCTGAGAGAAGGAGGGAAAGAAAAGTTAATTAACATTTGTATAAATTAGAAAGTATTTAGCACTAATAGCTTCTTTAGTAACTTTTTTATCAGAGCAACGTATACCTAAGCAATAAAATCAATATAGTCGCATATTAAATAATAACTCCTCTTCCCCCCAAAAAAATCCCCGATTTAACCTCGGCCCACAAAGGCACTTTTGGATTGACCATTTGAGTATCAGGTCAGTAAACAATTTCAGAAATCGATAGATTCTGCACTCTAAACGATGAAGGACAGTTTCCTCATCAGATGGTGTCATTAGTAATGCTGCAGCTCATACCAGTATTCAACTAGCTCAACATGGTCTGTTACAAACTGATTAGCGAGATGTTATATCAAACTTTAACCTCTCTTTATTGTGCATAATGTACTGCTTACGAATGGCACTGAAACTTAATTCTTTCATATGCATCCTAACGCACTGATCACTTAAGTCTCGGATACATATTCTTCAATTCACTGCAACTTGCACATATGCTTTGCAACACCCCGGGTTCAACTTGCATACCCGATGGTATGTTAGGAGTTCAAGTTAGTTGCAGTACGGAGGATGATAGTATGATATTCGTCACGTAAGATGGTGTCACTAGCGAAGCTTCACCCACTCAACCATGCACAGCCAGTCGTTACAGCAACAGTTTAGGATCTTGATTTTCATTAGAGTGATCACAGCAAAGATATTTCATACTAACTTTATGCAGAAAAATGATAATAGATCTGAAAAAGGGATTAAATTAACTGATTTAGTTTCTTTCCTTTTTTTTATATACACTAACAACAGATGAGTTCGATATAATACTACTAAATTAACACAGGAACTAGCAATTAGAGGAAAAGGGATATCAAATCTCATTCAGCTGTAATCATCTATAAATCCAATGTACATTTTCAATTATTTTCTTTACATATACCTTTACACAGAAGAAAAACGATAGTGTTTATTCATCGAAGAGATTTTGCTAAATTAACTCTTCCGGAATCGTTAATTCTGCAGATAGTGAATGTTTTTCTTTCTCTGAGAAGGAGTCCATATGGGAAAAGCATTTGTAACTCATTTCTTATTTATTACTACTGCTGAAAAGACTTTCAGTTATGGTTGATGAATGAGAGAAACATAATACGACTTTAACTATTTTTATTATGTTAGGAAATGTTTGATTTCCTGTGGCACATTTTATTTCAAAACGTTATTCTAAAAACCAAAGAATCTTTTGCATTTTTCTAATGTTCTTAAGTCTTCAATAGCTGCTATGTTTCAACAAGCAGTTCATAACTATTTTTTTATAGCATTCTTTAGTTCAGGATCTTTGAAATTTATTCATTTAGGTTACTAAGTACAATAGTCAACACAATGAATAGCTTACCTTCTTAAATTACCTCATAGTCTTTTCAGGGACTTTTACATAAACTCATTTTAGAAAAGTTTCTATTTTTGTTTCTAGTTATACATTTTCCAAAGACGGGCCTTGCCAATGTTGGCCTAAAACTGATTGTCATTGTGTGAACCTGCCTTTTTATCTGGTATATTTTTGATATATTCACATTTCATTAAATGTATCATCATTTCAGTTTACCATGAAGTTAGATGGTGAAGTGGTATTTATTTCCATGGTAAACCAAATTTAGATTTACAACTGCTGGTAAATGAATTATCATTAATTTTACACATATATAATTAAAGCAATGCAAGAGATTTTGTAGTGCAGTTAAAAATAAGCTGGCTTGTTCGTTAATATTTTTTTAAAGACGTGAATTCATATGTGTATTTTTACTGCACTCAGGATAACATATGAAAACATACTCTGAAGCATTAATGTTGCTATTATTCAAAAGAAAGTACTAGATCCAATGGTGATGGTGACTGATGGTAGTCATATTATTTCACCAGTCTTTTAAAACTTACAAGCAGCCAACAACCTAAACTGAGATTAGGAAGAATGCAAGAACAACCAAGAAGGTATGTAACCAATGAGCATGAACTTTAGTAAATAAAATTTTTTTTT
>KK119602.1:162385-175473 GCA_000611955.2 Stegodyphus mimosarum | reverse complement strand
TTTTTTTTTTTTTTTTTTTGACTGAACACCTTTCATATAGCACAAAATATCTTCGAGTTGATACAGCAGCAGTTCTCCTCTCACTGTTATATTCAATGACACTATTTCTTTAAAAGTACTAAAACTTCTTATTTTAAGCTGCATTAGGCATGAAACTCTGCATTAAATTAAGTATAAAGGTTTTAAAAAAATACATAAAATGAGGAATTTTATTAGATGCAAGTAAATGGAACTTTTATTAATATGTTTCAATTAACAAATTTCAGAACTTACAAATTATTAGTAAGATGAAGGAAAATGTAGTTTACAAATCCAAGAACAGGCTTAGTTTTTAAACAAGTTGAAGACTTCTGTTACATCTTTTTTCAAACTACACCTAGGAGAATTCAAGGATCAGGCATTGTATTTTTCTATAAAAAATTATGTAATACTATTTCACAATTTAGTTGTTAATTTGAATGTGGTTTTTTAATGAGCAAGATCATCAGTCATTAAAATTCAACTTTAGATGACTGCACAGAGAAGCTAATTTTTCTCACCACCCATAAACGTTGCAACTGAAGTAATATTCAACTAAAGTAGCAGGAGAAGAATCGAAAAGTTGCAAAACGTAGCATATGATATCAGAGAGTATGTGATTTTCAGTGATGTCATATTTACATATGTTCACATGACGTCTAACATCATTACAAGTTCAGTCTCATTGGTTTTGCATATGGATTGTAATTTGATTCTTAGTCATTTTAATTAGTTATCTTTCAAAGAAAAATTTAAAACTATGTTACTAATTGTCCATTATTTAAACATTTATTTTTTCTTTTATGATTTTATTTTTAAATTAATTTGTTCACATCCATTCTTAAGTACATCCTCACATTTGGATTGTTAGCTCCTTTGTACTAATATTTTTGAGTTCGCAGTTCATTTTCTTAATTCATGATTCTTTTGCTTTATTATTATTTGCTTTATTTATGCTTTACAATGAGTTTCCCATTCTGCTTGGTTGACTTATTTAACTTCATCAAATTCTCATTGCTAATATTGTTCCTATTCTTTCTATGTTAAATTTATGTCAATATTTTGATTTTTAAGTTGATAGTAATTGTTTAGTTCCTGTAATCAGCAGAATAAATTTTATTTCTTTCTCTATTTGAGTACCCATTGTATGATGCGCAGGCTACAAATCATTTTATTATCACCATAGAATTGAGGGAAAAACTGATTTAAAAACGAAATTTATAAAGCAATAAAACTATCAATATTAGTATTAAGGTGCCTAACTCTATTTTTCACTCTTTTGGAATCTTTTCCTTTTTATTTATTATGCTGTACTTACTCTGTTTTCACTCTTTTGGATTCCAAAGGATAGACAAGTTGTAAAAAAGTTTTTAAAAGATTGTCTCATTTGTAGCAGATACTCTGTAAAACCTGCTAAACAGATATATTGGAAAATCTCCCATTTACTGTATCTGGAGTTGATTTTACTGGTCCAATCTTTCTTCGTTCCAGAGAGGACACTGAACAAAGATCACACAAAGCCTTATTCAGCGTGTGGAGTTAGTAGAGCACTTCCTATCGAATTTACTGATATGTCGACGAAAAGTTTTATTTTGTCCTTAAGACGTTTTTTGGCAAGAAGGGAAAATTGTAAGGCAATCATTTCTGATAATGGTAAGAGTTTTAAGACCACAGACAACATTTTGAAAGGTTTTCCCAAATTTTGGTTGATTCGGACTTAAAAAATTTTGTTGCTCTACATGAAATAACACAGCAGTTTATTCTCCCTCATGCCCCATGGTGAGGTGGATTCTATGAGAGACTCATGAGAGGCATAAAGGACCCTTTTAGGAAAGTCCTTGGAAAAGCTTGTCTTAGCCTGGAGGAAATGACGACCATTCTAGCGGAAATCAAATTGGTATTTTTTAAATCATAGGCCAACCCTTTACTTATGTAAGCAATGAATTAAATGAACCCAAACTTCTTACTCCAGCCCATTTTTTGTTTCCTGGTCAAAAACGTGTTAGCTATCCTATACATTTTGTTGAAATTTTCGGCAGTTAACCTTCTACAAAGGAAACTTAGCAAAAATTATGTCAGATTAAACTTTTACGTCACCTCTGGGTGAAATGGAAAAATAATTATTTGATGCAATTGAGAAGTGCACATAAATTTGCAAATGCATCGCCTAGAAAGAACCTTAAAAGAGGAGATGTAGTTTTGTTTGAAGAGGCCGCCAAATCAAAATTTGTCTGGTCACTTGGTATTGTCAAAGAGGTTTTACTGGTCGCGACAGACACGTACGTTCGTGTGTTATTCGAACTGACAAAGGACAATATAAAAGACCAATCCAGTTAATTTATCCACTTGAAATAACCCGATATTTCTCTTATGCACAAAAATGTCATTATAGTGTATGCTCATATAGTACTATTTGTATTATGATATTTTTATTAGTGTTATACTTATTAATTTGTTTCGTAGTTGATCTCTTGTTAATATTTAATGTACTCTTAACAGAGCACGAGTGGGGTGTGTTTAAAATTTTGTATTTGGGGTGTGATGCGTTAGCACATCCTCTGTGAGTCTCGTCTGAAAGACTATCTGCACAGTCGCGAAGTGTTACTATGGTTACCAGTTTTTTTTTCTTTACCATTATTAATGCTTAAAATAAATTAAAATGGCTGTTCTAAAGATTTGAAGTTGTGTTTAATTGCTTATTCAAACACACAAATTTTTTATTTACTTATTGGCTAAAGAATAAACAAAGCAATCAATCAAACATGTAAAAACACCAGCAACTGGAGATGAGAACTGTTTGCTCCTGCTCTATGATCTCATGATTGCCAGATGACAACTTCCATTTAAGCCAAAATATATTTTTATTTATTTATAATAATGTATTTTTAATATATACATTTTTTAAACATATAAGCGATTTATGGTATATTAAAAATTTTTAAAGTCGCAAAAACTAACACAAGAAAATAATGGAGTATTTCACAAAAATTTCACAGAATCGCATAAACATAAATTTTAGTTGCACAGGTTTGTCAAAAGTAGCAAATTTGTGAAAAATTGCACAATCTGGCAAAATGGAAATAAACAAAAAATATTTCTCAAGCATCATTATTATTAGTATCAAAATCTATTCAATATTTAATTCAAGAACTGAAAACTTTTTCAGAATTTTTAATTTTTTTTTTCTTTTTTTACAGACTAGAAAATCTGTAGCTATTTTATACATGAATGCAGAAAAATGAAACATTTTATACATGAAAGTAGAGAAATCCAGTGCATAAAATTTAATCAAACAGCTTTATAAAAAGTATGATGATTGAATATATACATACATTTAAACATGGACCAGCCATATTTATGAAAAATAGAATATGTACAATGTATCACAAATGAGATTGACTCTAGCTCTTGGAAGCACTTTTACACAGATGGTCACTTAAAAATAATGACTTAGTATTGGAATACCTTCATCAAAAGTTCATAGATGATTTCAGCATATGATTTCACTACTTTGTTCCATTAATATGAATAATTACACCTAAAATATATATTACATAAATAAATAATTTTAGAAAGTAGTACTTGAACAAGAGAGACCTATTTGGTCAAGAATTTTGCACACAGAGCTGCAAAATTTTATTTAAAGATTAGAAAAAGGTGTCAAATTCTAAAAGCTATTACATAAATAAATAATACATAAACATAAATAATACACAAATATTAGAAAAGTATTGATTTAAATAGCATGAAATAATAAATTATATTTCATGAACAAATACTTTAAAACATTTCATGACTAACTGTGCTGCTTGTTTCTCAGATTAGAAGAGAAAACCAGGTAGGCAAAACCTATAAAAATCAAATTTATTAAGCAATCTAGAAATGATAATTTTAGAATATATAATTTAATCTCATTATGTTTTTTAAATTGCATTCAGATGATACAATGGTATAGTTGGCATTACTATGAAAGCAATAAAAAATAGATACCAAATGGAATCTCAGATTAGTTTAAACTTTTATTGTGATTTCAGCATAACAATTCATATATTATCAATGACATTCACAATGGTCATGATTGTGTTTAATATGGTGTGTTGCTGACTAAATTGTTACATAGCAGACCTTTATACTCTTATGCATATGCTATACAACACATCCAACTACTATTGACTAAAAAAGTCTAAAATTTGCCAGAATAAGGGATTCTGCTTTTGAATAAGCACTATTCAGAATTGTACAACAGTCCATGATAGGAGATTCTATATTGCATCCCAGCAGTCATGACACTTGATAGGGTTTAAGTCTGCTGAGTGAACAGACCAATCCAGATAAATTATATTTTTGAATTCTAAGTATTCAAATGGTAAATTAAGTCTATTACCATGAACAATGACACTCATCAAGCAAAATTTAGGACCAAATGCACCACATAAAGCCCCATTAGTGAAACAGGATGCATACCTGCCAACCTACGACGCTCAAAAATCGGGAGATTTATCTTCAACAACAAAAAGATTTTTAAATGATAAAAGTATATTTTTTAATAACGAACTAACTTCATATAGTTACTAATTAATATCTGAAAGTTTAGTTACTAATTCTTAAATGCAAACAGTACATTCTGAATTAATAACTTTTTGGTCTAGTGTTTCCAAAGAAAAAATTAACTTTTCATTTTTTTCAATAGAACTCGTACTTTTCTTGTTTCTGTGTACGAACATGTTTGAGAACATCGGCCCTTCCACCGCGCGAAATCGAAAAATCGCAATGACCAATGATACAAATCGCAAATGCATTATGTTTCCTTGAGAAAATAGTAGAAGGAAAGTCATCTGTGTACGATTTTTGAAAAGTAACTGAATATTTTACCTTTTTTCGTAGACATAACTAATATGAAATATTGTAATTTCTTAAACTATTTCCCGAAAGTACGTACATTCACAGGTTAGCAACAAGATGAACGAAATCACAACCTCATTCTTGTTTTGTGCTCATCGGCTAATATGTGCCAGATGATACGCAGTGGCACTCGATGCTCAATGGAGAAATGGAACATGACGTTTTCGGGCACCTGCTCTCACAAAGCATGCTATAATTTCTCACTGATGAAACTACTTTGGTTTTCTATGCAGTCTAGAGAAAAACCAGGTACCTTCAGACACCCTAAATCGCTTTTTTGGGGATGCAAATAAAGTATTAAACCAAGCTACGTGAAAATCATGAGAAATTTTAAGAATAAGAGAAAGTTAGGAGAAATATATTGTAAATCGGGTTGGTGGGAGAACGGTCAGAAATCTGGAGTCTCCCGCCTAAATCAGGAGAGTTGGCAACTCTGAGGATGATATTCCTATAATCATAACTGTTATAGTATGCAGCAGGAGCGGCCAAAGTTCAAGAGCCATAGCTACAGTATATTTTGCAAAACTCATTTATAAATAAATAATTCGTATTTAAAAAGGAATATAATACAGAAACTTTGAACTACAATGCAATGCAAATGAACACTCATTTTTTCAGACAGAAAAGTCAAGCATTTTCTTCTCTCACCTCCCCCCAAATTAAAAATCGGTGGGGGGGAGTAAGAACGTTTGAGTGCGATTCGTGCCTTAGATTTCGACAAAACAGAAAAAAAGAAGACGGAAAAGTTTGCTGTGAAGATTTTCTGACTACTGTGAGACAAGAGAGCAGTTTCCTAAAGTGTTTCATAGCAGAAGATGAGACATGGTGCATTTGAATGAGACATGGTGCTTTTGCAATACAATTCAGGAACAAAAAGACAAAGTGCACAGTGGAAAGGATTGTTGTCTCCCACACACAAAAAAAAAAAGAGGGGGAGAGAAGAAGGATGTTGAAATCTAAGATTAAGGTGATAATGATTGCATTTTTCTTATAACAAAATATTTATTCACTATGAATTTGTCCCTGAAAATCAATTAATCAGTATTTTTACAAAAAGATGTTTTTTCAATTAAGAAACAGGATAAAGTGAATGAGGAACTTTTTTTATTCTGGACAATGGTTTATTTTACATGATAATGCTAGGCCCCATACAGACTTGGGTATAACAACAGTACTTGGTAAGGATTTAAATGCAGTGATAAACCACCTATTGTATTTTCCGAATTATCAACTACTGATTTTTTTCTTAAGATGGCCATGAATGGACAGAGATTTGAAAACATCTTGGATATTAAATCAAATGCTATGCATGGTTAATTCAAACACCTTTAAATACAGTTTTGATGACCTGATGAAATGTTGGGAAAATTGTATACAAAATTATATCCAGTGATTATTTTGAAGGAGATAAATTTATTTGACGATTAGTAATTTTTTTCTTATAAAAAAATTGTCCAGTTATTTTATGGGTACATCTTGTACTCGTCAACTTGAAACCTTTTTCAAGGCCTAGAAATTATGCTCAGAATACTGAGATTCCAGGACATCCACTTCTGAATTTAGCCATGCTCTAATCTTCTAATGTTCTAACCATCTATAACTTCATAAATATTATTTCTATATGCAATATTTATAGGATATATATCATAGTTTCTACTTAAGGTAATTTAATTCTTGATTTTATAAATGAGTGTTTTACTAAAGCATAATCATCATACTTTAAACATTCTAGTTTGGAGATAATTTTGGATACTTTTATATTTATGATTTTCCAATCATTCCGAAATTCTGGTAACATATTTTCATGATTAGTATCAAATTTCCAAACAGCATATTAAAATATTTCTCCAATTTAAGGTTACCATTCATGAGTGAAAATTATAAACTTTTATGCTTTCACACAATTAAAATAGAAGTGCTAAATTATATTGAAACCGTGATTCTGTGATACCTTAAATTAGTGGACTTTATCTTATAAAATTTGTGAATACGGTGGTATCTACTACTTTCAGTAAATAAATAAATAAAATTCTATAACAATTTATAACCTTCTTACATAATTTTTTTTTTATCTCAGTTCAGATAAGGTTTACAGCAAAATTAAGAAATACCATTGCAGCTGATGAAACAGATAATAGTGAAACACATCTACTTGACATTACCCATTACAATGGCAACAAGCATGAACTAATGATTAAAAAAAATCTTAATATGAAAAAAATGAAATCTTACCTATTTTTAGGAACATACAGCTAAAAATAATTCTCGGTTTTGACTTCCAACTAACAATGATGCAGCTAAATGGATAAGAAAGATAAAAGCAAATTATGCAATTTATATACATAAATAAAGCCTGATCACTACATTTTCTTATAATTCTAAATATTAATTACTTAAAAGAAATGAATATTTAAGTATTATCAGATTAAGTGTGCAAAAATTTCAGCCATTAAAGTAAATGTTTGCAGAAGACAAAAAGGTAAGATGTTGTATAATTAATCAGGGGTTCATTTCAGTTACTGGGAATGAAACCCAGAATGAGCTACTAGAAACAAATACTGCATTAAAAATGTGATTACTTAGGCTGATATTTTCTCCATTACTTATCACTAAAGTGTATACAAAATCAAGGGCATCAAACCAGTATTTTGTAATCTAGTTTTTTATAACCCTTAAGACCATATTGAAAAAAAATCTGATGTGGACAACACATGACTTCTCTTGCATGGCCTATTAAATTACACATATATTTTGCTGCATTTCATTTAAACTAATTTTCTCGAATTTCATTACAGATATATTTCTCATTCAATTAATTCAGTTCTCACTTCGCAGCAAAGCAAAAATACATAAAATCTCAAAACATCTTCATTAAATATTGTAAAATACAGAAAAACATAAAACACCAAATACAGTTAAAACATCAAAAAAATTTTTTTACAATTAAAATTAGAGTTTCTATGCAAAAACATGGAATTCGACCAGTGGGCAAGAAGGCAGATTTTTTTGGTGCGAAAATTTACTTTGGGTCTGACTCCACAAAAAGACACCGAAGGTGCAGGAGCTGACTTAATTCACTATTCTACTGAGTGTCAAATGTAAACAAATTGTGGTTCATTAGGCTTAACTTGCAACTTGAACTTCAAAATTATTGATAATTCTTAAACTATTGCATAAAAACCTTAACCGGAACATAAAAACCACATAATTCAATCACTTTTAAAGCAAAAAATGTACAATTTTGCAATATAAGCTCACTGAGCCAGGTAACAGAGTGGGAATCTCTCTCTATATATATATTTATGTATAATTGGTGCAGACAATTGCAATGAAAAAGAAAGGTGCACAACTACATGTTATAGCAGTCCCACATACAAAATTTGAGAATTCAACAGCTACTCGTTTTTGAGTTATGCATGATACATACATATATATGTGTGTACAGATGTATAAAAAAAAATCTACTCTGAATCCATTTTACAGTTGTTTTTGGCAAAAACAGTCCTTTATTCTGTCTGTACACATAGATGTCACACAAAAACACAGTTCAAATGGTTTCAAGAGTGGTTGAAATGGATATTTTCGTTGAAATATGTACCCAAAATTTTTTGGGATTACAATACTTTCTTTGCTTCATACAAGGAAGTCAAAAATTGTGCGTATTATTTAATACATAATTTTTTATTATGTGCTCATTCCACAATCATCCTAAGTATTCTAGCAGGAAAATAACAGCAAAGTAAGAGAAAAACATCTGAAATTCAAATATGAAGCTAATATAATACAATACAGTAGTAGCAGCATGGTGTAATTTTCACCAAACAAAATGTATATGTACAAAGAAAAAATACTTTTTGAATATGAAAACAAATGAGAATAAAATGAACATGCTCTGGAAAAGTGGTAAATCAGAGGAAGAGAAACATAAAATGGTAATCATGTTTGCAAGAAATACTTATTTCTTCTTTTTTATTTCATAGGTGTTATAATAATTGCTATTTTTTATCAGCATACCCCCTTAGCTATTTTAGCATTGGAATTAGAAACATTTAATTTCCTGAAATTTAAAGATAAATTTTCTTTTTATGTGCATTTCAAGACGGATCGTTCCATTCTTCAAAATCCTAGCTAAGGCTAGGATTTTGAAGAATGGAACACTTTTCTCCTTCCATGAAGACAGGAAAGAGGAATGCAATATAAAGATACAGCAAGCACTCTTAAAGATTCATTATTACTAAAGCCAACTGTTGTTAAACATATCAGTACTTGAGGAGATGTTGATAAAGTCTCCAAAAAGTCTACTAAAATAATCAATAATCATGGAAAACAGAAAGACTTGAAAGTAACACTGAATTCTAAACAAACTATAACACTAGGCAATGGTGAAAAGACCTTTTGGTTTTGAATCTATATACTGTAAACTAAATCACTATTAAAAAACTATCCACAATGATAGCAATAACATGTATATATCTTCTCACATTTAAAGACAAGTGAGAAGATTGCATATACTCAGAAATTTGCATTCTACATAAATATTGAAAAGACCAAATCATACATACTGCTACAATTCTGAAACAAAAGTTGATTGAAATAAACAGATGCAAATAATATTGCCAAATGCACTAGATCTATCACAAATACTTAAATACCATTTAGATTATGTAAATAGATCACTTTCCATTAAAAAAAATGTATTTGCAATAATTCAAGTTAAAATAAGTGTGATCTTCACCATATTTAGTCAGTTTGGTTTCTTTTAGCCGGTGGAAGATTAGTCTAAAAAGAAAATCAGAAAAATAGTGTACTTTGAGCTGAATTTTCTTCTCTCCACATAGAAGGGGAAACGAAGAAAGTTGCAAATAAATAAATACCAAGACCTCGAAACTTTGCCCACCTTATTTGAGCATTAACTCTTTCTTAATGTTTTTTCCATTTGACCATATTTTAAACAAAAGTACTCAGCATAAAATATAATTTATTTAGACGTGATCATGTTTAAGAACCAAGTATTGAAATAAACTTGATTTAGAAAGACTAAAAGTGTTCTTCGTTGTAATTTTGATTTAAAAATCCCTACAAAGGAACTTAAGGAAAACTAAAATATACAGATTTATACAACTCCCTTCCTAAATAAGTATTAAAAGTAATTAGTTTACTGATCTAGCTTGGCATTTCTGTCTTCGATATATTATTTAAAAAAAAAAGGGGTCAGACAATGGTAAAGTTTTCAAATTTTATTCTTGGAAGACAGTACTTTCATTTTAATTTATGATTATTTAATTAAATTAAATTTCATAGCAGAAAATATAAAAATTGATTCACTGATATGAGTAATGACTTCTTATTATTTTTAAATGAAATGAAGCAATGGCAAATGGCTGCATTCTGACTTTTTAGTTCAATCTCATATTTGATATTTCAATGTTAGGGACAGAAATTGCAATCATTAATGAATTGGTTAAAGCTTTAAAGACACTGAAAATAGTTTAAAAAAAATATTTCTAAAACTGAACTTTGGAAGATTGATTCCAACTAATTTATCTTGGGAAAAGGAAATTATATATGAAATATAAGCATACAAAAAGTAAAATAAATAAAAAAATAAATAAAAATAAAAAAAAAACAACAAATTATTTAATTATGCAAAGCATTCCAATAAAATAGCTACTTAAAAGACTGAGTAGTAAAGTTAATAAAAGTACGTTTCTAAGGGACAAGATCAACTTACCTTTCTACACATTTTGCAATGGCAATGTTTCCAAAATTGCATTTCAGTTTACTAAAATTTTTATCATCTCAGAAAATGTGAAACTCTCTAATTAGCTGGTTGCATAGGAGTTTCTTAGTTTGCTCCATGTGTAATGTGAATGGGAGCCAGTTTTCCTTAAAACATCTCCCACTAAGGCATCCTCCCTTTCGGCAGATAGTGTTTGGCCATAAGCTATTAAACAAACTGAAAATGCGAGGCACTGAAAAGTTTTGATCATAATTTGTTGCGAAGTGGTCGAAAATTTGATAATTCATCAAAATTTGCTCCAGCAAACTGGAGAGGCGCATGCGGCTTGCTTCATACCAAGTAGTAGTATTATTTATGAAGCACATAATTAAAATTTAATGAAAATATTTTCACGCTAACATACTTGTTTATATGTATTAGTAACTTAACTTTTTATAACATTATTATGCATATAATGATTTCAAATTGTGTAGAGTGCATTAAATTGTTGAAGTAATGAACAAAAGACTGAAAATTTGCTTCCTGGACTTAAGAAATTGTTTTTAGAATAGACATTAACCATCAAGACAGCATAAAAGACATATACGCTGCGAATACACTCTACCAATATATCTTATTGAATGACATAACAGAAGTATATAGTTACAGACTGCAGTGGGTGAAGTAAACTGTATCTGATAATCGAATCTTTTGTATGTTATGAATTTAATCAAAGTGCATCTGAATTAGAGTTACGTGTTGTTAACCCTCTGTATTTTGGTCACATGTAGTTCTATGTGAAAAATTATACGACAGACTTTTATGCAAACCCATGCTAAGCTGATAGCATTTCAAACATATTTTCAGTAAGTAATTTGAAATTTCTCTCCAACGTATGCTCTCCATATCCCCTTTTTTTTATTCTTTCTCTAGAATTTTGTTCTAATTTTCAGGACGCAACAAAATTCTTAACTTGGGTTAAAACTATTTTTGTTATTATAAAGATTATAACATCAGTTTTTGAATTCTGTTTACTTACGTAAAATCAGTTGTCAGTTATGCAGTTATAAACAGATAAAAACAAGAATTCATAAAAAATAGATTTTCTAACTGAATAAAATATTTTCAGTGCAGAGTAGAAAAGATGAAAAATTGTATAGCATAGAAATATGCTTCTCTCAATACAGAATAACAGCAATAAGAATGATTGATTTTTGTTTATAAACAGCAGGATTAATTAAAAAAAAAAACCATGAATCCGTGTCAGTTTATTTGGAATGTTTGTTTTTTATTCACAAACTCTTATTTTGCTTTTAAAATTTATCTAGTTGCAGCAATATACAATTATTTAATGATAAATGATACATTTCACTGTTACAGAAAAATGACTGAGAGAAAAGCTGAAAGCTAAAGAAATTTCTGCAGATATCCATACTGAAATTTTTTAGTGTGTGAATTACAATAAATGTGCATTTTTAAAAATTGCTCATAAAAGACATCTGAATTTATAAATTGTGTTTCATTTGTTAAAAAACTGGAAGAAAAAAAAGTTTTTTTTTCTGGGGGAGGGGGGTACTTAGCATTTTTTGTATGCATTTAGTTTTTCCATTAGTCCGATTTCAAAGATTGTGGGATAATGGCGGAACCAATTAGCCAGCCTGTGCAAGGTATTGTTGTATCTCAGTTTTAAGTGAATCTGTGTGAAAGACTTTGTTTTCAATTTAAGTTTAAATTACAGTTTATTATTAATCAATCTCAAATCCCTGTGATTTTATTTTACAATTTTTGGGTAATTTCATGCTTGAAAGAGTATAGCAAAACTAACTTGTATCTTTTATTTTAAATTATAATTAATTTTAAACATGATCAAATTCATATGAACTGTATTTCACCATGGTTCGATTGTTTCATCAAAGAAAGAAGTGCATTTCATTAATATGCCAAATATAGCAAGTTATAGCCAAATGTGCAATCAAACTAAGGAAACCAAGCATTAGGGGATCTTAAGAGAGGGTTTCTTGAGCTCTTCCAGTGGTGGTGGTGAATTTTCGGCTAAAAATCTACTATTCTCCTTTTTGGTTCAACTTCCACGGTTAAAAGTGGACATCACCATTTAGGTACACAGTTAATAAATGTCACATCCATACACTGTACACAAATGTATTAAATTACATACATACCATAACATCTATTTTTGAAGTTGGTCATTATTTCATTAATACTGAAGTAATTGAAGGATTGATTAAAATTTTGAAGGAACAGGAATTTAAAGTTAAATGCTTACTTTGTAAATACTTGTTTTTATCAGGAATCCCGGAAAATATCATCTTCATATTAGTTGCAAAATTTTCAACATTTTTATTGGCTTTGAATTCTCTTATAGCAGAACAAAACTTTCCATAATTTTCTGTTGCACCTAATAAGGTTTTAATCTAAAAATAAAATATAA
>KK119602.1:141654-162339 GCA_000611955.2 Stegodyphus mimosarum | reverse complement strand
ATATATATATATAAAGGAATAGAAGAAAAAAAAAAGATAAGAAAATTTATGTCATAAAATCAAAACAAAATACCTCCATAAGAAATGTTTTCCACATTTCAGCAGATTTTTCACTATCAGGCTGATGTGCTTGACGAAATGAAATTGAAATTTTTCTTCTTTTTGCATCTTTAGGTTTTGCCTTACTAGTTGATGGCACCTATGAAGAAAATCATTTAAAATTACTACAAAATCTATATTTTATAAATACAGAGATAAATTTGGAATAAGCTGCAAATAATCTGCACTTCAGAGTATTAAAAGTTTATCTAAGTTTAAAACCTCCCCTGCCCCCCCCCAATTTGTATGAACAGCATTTTATTTGGAATTTAAATAAACTATAGTCTCTGGTAAATATGGTCTTTTGAGGATAATACCTGGTAAAGTTTTGATCTTTTTTAACTCGCATGTTTTATCATGTTTATTTTATAAACTGTTGTTATTAATAAAACAGTGGTTTATAAAATTATATCCAACTATCTTAACCCAGAACATTATTTATTAATTTGTCCATCTTTGCATCAATTTGAAGATTCGTTTCTCATTTAAAAAGAAAAAAAAAACTGGCCTCCTGCCCTTTTAGCAGTCACAAGGTAGCAAGCATTTTATACCACTAACATCAAAGGTATTATCTAAGTTTAAAACTTTCTGTTGATTGGCAAGTCATCTCCCACATGATACAATGAAATTCTATAAGTACTGAATCTGGTATTTAAAATGCTGTCTTTCCTCTGTCATGAGAAAAAAAAAAAAAAAAAAAGATCAAACTCTTTTTTAATCTAATTCTGTTTTGGTTGCTTAATTTTGATCTACAGTGGATACAAAATGGAAGGAAAGAGAAAAATTCCAAAGGAACCTGACAGGCAGTAAAATGAAAGTCTATAAATACCTTCAATATTGCTTTTTAACTTCCACAGATATCATGCATAGCCAAAGAATGACTTATTGGAGCAAATTACAGTACGTGCTCTCAGTACCTTAATTAAAAAATGCTGAGAGGAATTCGTTAAAATTGCTAAGCTGAATGCTCTGCCAAAATATATTTACGAGAAAATTTGATAATGTATATATTCAAAAATATGTTTTAAGTCAAAAGTTTGAAACTTGATGGCTAAATGTAAATATAAAATTATGCATATCAAAATATTTGTAATTACACATGCAGGTTAGGTGAAAATATTTCATTCAAATTCAAATTGTTCTGGGAAAAGTCTAGCATTTATTTCTGTTCAGAATGAAATGTTGTTTATAAGTGCATTCTTTCACATACTTAGGACTCTGAAATATTGCATGAAAAGAAAATTATACATTTATATTTATGACGTAATTACAAAATATTTACTTCCTCCAATCTTGTCAAAACCTAATGATCTTAATAGCAAGCCAATGAATGTTTTGGTTACCAAGAGGGCTTTGTTACTGCTTCGAGGGAGCGTAAGGGGGAAAAACAGTTCGGACCCCTCCTCTATTTCTTACCTCCACAGTTAAGAACCACTACTCTATCATATTCAGCATCCCAAAGCAATAAATTCACACATTAATATGAATTATTTAGCAAACCTTAATTTGTGATCAGATTCTTTAACTGTTTATGTATATTCGCTGTGAATGTACACAGTGTATCTATGTAAATCCATATGTGGACTATATTTTTTCAGCCATTGACTGCAGACTTCCAATTAGAAAAATGTTTTAAGTAAGGCAAATAATCATGTTTAAAAAAAATCAGTTTTGTATAAAATTACAAAATCTTTTTCTAAAAATCAGTTACTGGTTCATATAATTATGTTGAGTAAAAATGTTTACTTATTCTAGAAAACAAAAGCACATAAAATTATTCACACACAACAAAAATCCTGAAAATTTAGGGGCCATACACAAACTGAAATATCAGTTTAGATTTCTGATGTTAATGGCTCAAGTGATAAGCACTGATATGCAGACTGTCACGAAACATCTTAATCAATATAAATTTTCGAAAAGGAAATCTTATATACAGAATCTTACAGAATACATATTGTAGAAAATACTGGGAAATTCCAGTACTGGCATGTAGCTGACTTATGACATTATTTGCATAAATTAAAAACCACTTTTATTCTAATGAATTTTTTTGTATGACTATTACATTATGATCTTCAAGTAAAAAACTGCATTCAAATACTATTAACTTATTTCCAGTACTTAAAAACTATTTATGTGAAAATATATAACCTATTTATGTGTAATTATAACCTATTTATGTGAAAATACTTTGAACATAAAGAAAATTAGACATTAGTAAATCACAATGAAATATTACTAACTGGCATTAAGGAGAAAAAAATGTATCTTGAATTACTCTAATTTATTTTTTAACCAATCTCTCAAGGAATGAAAAAAATGCTTTATGCCAATAAAAAATCTTTACTAAAAATTATATTAAAAATCTTGGCCAAGTTTTGTTGCATGGGAGCTGAACTTTTTGTTTTATTGCTTAGCATGAGCATAAGTTATTACTAAATTTAATTATATGCACTAGAAGGCCATGTAAAAAGTAAGATTTCATAATTTTTACAAATAATTTTTTTTTCATTTAAAAATACATGACATGAATATTTGCATCACTTAAGGACTTGTTTGTACATGTTTCTGACCATTCATTATGAAAATAAAAGCTGTATTAGGATTTCTACACACATGCTGGATAAAGCTGCTAAAGGACTCAAGGCTTACACAATATTTACTAGGCAGGTTAGAAATAATGATAGTTATTTCATCCTAAGTTTGGTCTCTGCAGCTGAATAAGAATGGTGTTTTCATATTTTCATTATGTGCAACTTAAAAATAAGCAAATTTCCCTTAAAACATCCTCTGTGAATGTGTTCCAACTCTCATTCAAATTATATAAAATGCAAATATATCTAGTGTTACTAAATTTTGTCAAATTTATATTAATTATGGTTTGCCAAAAAAAAAACAAATACAAACAATTCATTTAATATTTGAAGATTACTTACAGGATCAGTAGACGTTTCAGAGATGGGGGAACCACATTTCATAACAGATTTACTAATCTGAGCACATGATGTTACTTGACTGTTATTTTCCATCATATCAAATATACTGCTAGAATTATTTTCTTTTTTAACAGAAAGTCCTACAAAGAAACAAACTTTTGTAAATTACAATATGCCACTTTATAAAGACAAATGAAAATTTTCTATCATAACACACAGCACTATTTACAATAGCAAAAGGAACTTTTTAAAAAAAGGGGAGCATTCAAAAACTAATACAAACAAATACATGAATTAAAATAATATAGTAATACAGAAACTTTACACAACATCAACCTAATCCTTGTAACGTTTATTTTAAATTTATTAAGTTATTTTAAGTTTTGTATCTTTCCTATCTTATTCTAATTTCACCTTACAATTTCCTGCCAGAATGTAAATTCAGCAATGCAGTAAATGCAAATGAGTAAGAGTACTATTTAAGTCGACGTTTTACCGACTTCGAGTGAGAGAGTCTGATTTCCTGGCTAGCATGCGTTTGCTTTTGGCTATGTTCCCTCTTAGTTACTACGCTCTGTCATACCTTAGGCCCTTGCTTGGCTTCGCCAATGCTTAGGGACCAACTATTTAGACCTATACCTTCGCTGATACTTAGGGGCCAATTATTTAGAATCCTGATAGCTTCGGCTATACCTTTCAGATAGCTTAGTTAATCTAGTTTAATTTAATTTAAATTCATTATTATGTAAGTTCAAGCCCGAGTGGAGGCTTTGTGTTAAGTTCCAAATAGGAACCGATAGTAAATATTCTGAAAAATAAAGGGCAGTGAACCCTTCTTAAGTCTTACGTGTTTTGTTCACACACTTAACACTTTACCGGCCGACTGTCGGTTAATCGACGTTTTGTTCTCAGCGCATACCGACCGGCCGTCGAATAAATCGACGGCCGGTCGGTAAAGTGTTAAGCGCTTATTTGCTTGTTAGTGTTCGTGGGGTTCTAAGACAGAACTTAAGAATTAAATAAGTAAAACTCACATCCTGTTCATATTTATGTCATATGAGATTATAAAGTCAGTGTGGAAATAAATGTTAGATATGTATCAGCCTGCCATGTTCACAACCATGAATTTCGATACTATTTCATTCTGCTATATATTCAGATACATAATGCAATGAAAAAAAATCAAAATCTTAATTACTAGAATTACAACAAGATAAGCATTTTAAAAATATTCACTTACCTCTATCATTAATCTTATAGCTCTCAAATATATTTTCTCCATTGATGCTAAAAAAAAGAAACAGAAGTATTTTAATGTACAGCAAAGAAAACTGCTGTTTTGATTATTACGGATGAGAATAAAAAGGTAATTGTGTATTTGCCATACAGTACTCCTTAAAAAAAAAAATAAAAAGAAAGAGAGCAAACAATATTTAATGTGAAAGATAATAAGTAAATAATATTTATGCAAAGAAAACAATTTAAAACTATTAAACACTGCAATTAAAACTCTTAACTCAGAAATCTTAAAAAAATATGCATAAATTGGAAAGTTTTTCCTTTAGGTTTGAACAAAATCATCATCATCATCAACAACAACAACAAAGGGGGGGGGGCGTGACTGAAACTGTCCCATACTGAATTCATCTGAAATTTTCAATACGGGGCTGTTGGTAATGAATTTTGGTAGCTTAAATTCTATTAAAACAAATGAGAAAAAAGTCATAACATATTTCAGAGCAGTTAACAGTGGGTAAAAAAGATTATAACACTTCTTTTTATTGAAATAAGTAACTAATATCACTTGCCTTTAAAAAAATTATTTCAGTTTTCTCCATGTATCCTTTCAGAATATTTTTAATCAGTCAGACATAACTTAAAATAGTCTCCAGCTGAATTTAATAGCAGTACATTTTATCACTTAAGAAATTCATCTTAAAAACTCTTAATGAAAATTCCTTTTATCATTGAAGTTTTTTTTTTTTTAAAAAAAGACTCAAAACAGGAATATAGTCCAACTTATCAATTAATACCTTACAATCTCTATTTTTTAAAAACTATACATAAAACAGACATGGAAGTACGAAATAAATTTTGCAAACACTAAAAAAAAAAAAAAGTTAAATTATAACACTGAAAAATTAAACAGTTTATAAGAAACCACCTTTCACAAAATTCAGTCTTTTGATTCTCTTGACTTGTATCCTTCATATTTAAATGTCCTGGGTTAATTACAGTTGAGCCTAACTGAAATCCTCCCATCTTTGTATCAAATTTTGACTTTAAAGGCTCCTATCAAAAAATTATTAAAAGTAAAAACATTATTTAAGAACCAAGCTGAGTTCAAACATGAATCATTAAAATATTATTAGAAAAATGAAGACTTCAACTGTTTTAAGTATTACTGATTACTTACTTAATGGTGGCAAAGCATTACAGATTTACTGACCTGGGAAGGGATTTTATAAAAGACTTTTTGATAGAATGTAATGAATTCTACAGTAATAACAGACAATAAACATCAGCAGAAAGAAAAGACAGTAGCATAATAATTCTGCAGTAATTCTATAGAAATTGTGTAATGAATAACAAATAAATTATTGTGAATAACAAAGTAACTATTAAAATGCTAAAAACAGTCAATGCATTTTGATGTTAGGAACTGAACCTAGAACATAATTATCAGGTGTTTGCTACTTTAGCCTCTTGATCACTACTAGATCCCATTCCGCTAAGGAACAATATTTTTAAAAGAAATGAAATATGAAAGCAATATTATGAAACCACAAACATGTTTCTATCTCTTTTCATACCAAATTAAAAGGAAGAAAATTGGAAAACCAGAAGATACAAAAGGCATCATAACTGCAAGTTAGGATTTTATATATTACATGATAATAAACCCCCTCCCCCCCCAAAAAAGAATTTCAGATATGAAATTATTGGATTTTAGGATGGATATAATATAAATAATATAAACCTTAATTTACTCCCCTAGCTTGAAGATGCTAAGAATTCGGGCACTGAAAATGCACTGCAAGCATAAAATCATACAGCTTCTCCATAGATAAAATACTGCTATTTTCAATAACCCTTTGCTGCAGTTTCATTGTAATCTGTACACCGCAGTACCTTGTATAGTCCAGGTAATTGATTCCACCACACCCCAGACTGTTTGGAACCAGATTAATTGAGGAATTAAACACATACAAAAAACTAATATTTTTATTTATTTATTTATTTTCTGTTTTCCAGTAAACAAAACATGATTAACAGATTCAAATGTCTTCATAAGAAACAATTTTTGAATCCTTTATAAGCATGTAAGATATATAACATGAAAGAAAATTATTAACTTTAATTTGGATGTCTCCCCTTCTGTTCTAAAAGTAGAAATTGCTTATAATAACTTTTTGGACTGCATCTTTCAAAATTAATCCATTTCATGCTTGCTTATGTAATCCTCCTGCACTGTGACAGCTCTTATCCAATCACAGATCAAAATTTCAATAAAGAACCAAGTCACTATAAAATTCATTGCTTCTAATCGCACATCTCTTTTTCTCTATTTCGTTTGCTGCTGCCAACACCCATCTCTTGCATCTGCTGTCTGAAGATTTAAGCTATAGAAAATTGTGGAGTACATAGCGTACTCATAATCATGATCTTGTGAACCTGTTTATGCTTATCAAGGCTATGCAGGTGAATGTTTGCTATGCAAAGTTATGCAGGTGAGTTTTTTTTTTTTTTTTAATTCTAAACTTGGTAAATCTTAAGTAAGATCTTAGATATTTCATTAAACTTAGATAAACATACCTGCAAAAGGAAATATAAAGCAATAAACTTAGACCAAAGAGAAAATCATGTGGGCAAACTTCCTTGGATAAATATTTAATAAGCAAGGTTTTTAATAATTTCTTTTAACATTATTCACTAAAGTACTTCAGGATTTTTTTTCAAATTTTGTCTTTTTATTATGTTTTTACTACTTATCTTTGTAATCAATTTTCAGGTAATATAATGGTATTATAAACTGACACTGAGCACTTGAGTTTCAATATATATCTTCAACAGACACAAAATATGAGGGTAGATTAAAAAAAGAAAAAAAATATTACAAAAATAATAAAATATTATTTATTAATGAGAGACAGAAAATACAAGCAGGATTTAAGATAGCTACTTTTCTGTCATTTTTAGATGTTTAACCCGGCTTTGTAAAAACCACGTCCCTGCTCATTGAGCTAGTTTTCGACAGCTACTTTCACATCACTGTCTGAACAGAACCTAATTCCAGACAAATGTTCCTACAATTTCGGGGGGGGGGGGGATTTTTTGAAGTTACTGGTTGCTAAATCTGGGCTATATTGGGATGACTTCCCATTTTCGCAGCAATTTTTGAGTTTGGCAAGCAGTATGGGGCCAGACACTGTCATCCAGGAGAACAACACTATTTTTTTTAATTATTATTTTCTTAATTGGTTACTGTTTTATGTAATTCTTAGTTCACTGCCATTTTTTAAAAAAAGGCTATTGTTTTTCATTTCTTAGCTTGGTAAAAAATTAGCCACCAGTGGTGGATTGCCAATCTAAAATCTGTGCATTAAGATTAAGTAAAATGCAAAGTGATAGTTAATGGGTCTTCTGCTGCATGTGTGACCTCTTTTATTAAAAACAAACTTTTATTAAGAACTAAGTGAAAAATATGTGTGTCAGTTATACTGTGGAAAGACAATGACAAATATAGTCATCAAACTTCAGATTAGGATTGTGTTTGGATCAGGAACATACAGTCCTACATCCGAATCTGTGCACTTTGAGGGCCAAATTTTGACTTTTTTAAAATTTATTTCATGTTTTGAACAAACTTAATGAATTTTTTATTATCAAATTCAGTGATTAAAAAACCATGTGTTCCCACTGCTTGAAATAAAATAATTTTACCTTTTGCATGCCAGTGCATTGCATTTCAGCAAAACGTAAGACATTTATCATTCAAATTTAATTAAAAAACTCAGCAATTTTAAAACAATGTATGCAAGCACTGCTTGAAACGTAATACCTTTATCTTCTATGTGTAAATGTACTGCCATTTGCTAAAGCATAAAATATTTAACTTGTAATTGATTAATAAACTAAGTAATTTAAAAGTAATAAATACAGTTTTTAATAATATTTCTATTTTAGTTTTTATATCATACATCCAATTCATTTAAACAAAAACACAATCATATTTTCATTTTTTTTAATCATAAATGATTTTTTAGCATTGTATGCTATGTAACTGATATAAAATTCTTTTTCTTTCAACCAGTTTTATAGGCTTTTGTAAAGGCAAATCTTTTTCCCAAGTATTATATCGCAACAAAGACTTGCTGATCCAACAGATGTCTGAAACAACAGATATAACAATTGTCTTGCCTAGCTAGACTGGTGCTAATTATAAGGAATTATCACATATATTATATTAATTTTATAATTTGTTACATTTAGTCCATTCAGTTTAATTTATATCTCCTAATATTATTAAGCTCCTTTCTCAATCTTTTTTGATGTTCTTAAAAAAAAAAAAAAAAAAAAAAAACACCTTTATTTATTTATTTTTTGCATAGGCAGAAAGAGAAAAGGAATTCTACAAAAGAAATAATATATATTTCAGACATTTGCTACAGAGTGACTATTGTGTCCTGTACTGCGCATTTTCCACCAAAAATAAAGAAACAACTGATAGTTGTGTTACCATCAGTACTGTCGATATACACTGAAAAATAGAAAACACGTGTTAAAAATAATATAAATATAGAAAAGATCTGAAGTTGATCCATATTTCACACTCTGCATTTAATTGTAAATAGCAATATGCTTTCATGCACTAAAAATTAAAATGTTTTAAAATATTTTTCTTTACTTAAGTCTCTTTCACAGCATAATTAAAATTTGGACTGGAATGATTGATTAAATTAATGAAATCAAGAAAACAATATTCTTGGTTTACTATTAAAATTAACAAACATTTTATGAAATTACACTAGCTAGACGCATTTCAGTCATCATACATTTTATCTTTTTTTACAGTAACTGTTTTAGGTTGGCTGCACAAGCAACTAGTCTGTCAACTACATGCCATATGAAACCTATTAAAAATCAATACTTTCAGCCTGCAATATTCATTTACTAAAAATGAACATCAAAAATAATATCTTATACTAATGATTAGTGTCGGATTATAATACCCGCCAATTAGCATAGAGTTTGGCTTTTTCTGATGCATGTTTGCCCTATTGAGGGGCACAATGATGATGCAATCTCTCTCGTCTGCTGTATGTACATATGTATATGCTACGCTTCACTTTCTCTCTTATGTGTATGCTGTCAGTGCATTAAAATGTTGATTAATGTTATAATCTGCCTGAACTTTTCTTCAAATAAGTTGGCAAAACTAAATCCAATGAAATAAGTAAAGTAAGCTCAACCTATTAAAAATCAATACTTTTAGCCTATAATATACATTTACGAAAAATTAACATCGCAAACAATATCCTATACTAATGATAAGACATTCATTTTCTTTTATCTAGCAATTTAAGACTAAGCTATTAAAGTTCTACTCAACAGAGAATTATAAATCGAATATGAAAGTTAAAAGAAAAATTACTTTATCTAAAGCTTTGAAGAAGCTTGATAACTGCTTAAGGACAGGACCAAATGAATCAAAAACATGCACATGCCCATGGATCCATTTTGACAGCTGATTCTGTATGCGTACTTGTTTAAATCTAAAAAAGAATAAAAATTTACCTAAGACACATTAAAAAAAAATTTAGAATGGTTTAACATATTTTTACATAACAGCAACAAAAATAAAGTAATTACCTATCGTCACACAAAAGTATGGCTCCAAAATCATCTTTATGCCTAATTACTCTTCCAATAGCTTGATTGACAGCTCTAGATGCTTGTAGTACATACCAGTCATTCCCATATAATCCCTGATATATATACATAAAGTAAAGAAGCAAAATAGTTCAATCATTGAAAATTAGCACTTGATTTGAAACAACTATCTACTTAATACAAAATTCCCTTGACATTATTAAAACTACTAAAAATTTAAAAGAATGCTCATAAAAGGCAAAATCTTTCACAAACTACAAAAATATATACCTTGTTTTCTTTAGCTAGAGAATCCAAATACTGCATCTTCATTTTAACTCGAGGATCCATTGAAGGTGCAAAAGGTAAGCCGGTTATAACCACAGCACGAGCATTTTTGTCAGCAAAATCCAAACCTTCACTTACCTGCATGAATGTAAAAATATTATGAAGTAAACAGGGATTATCAGGTACAATTTTAAAAGATTTAAAAAAATAAAGTAAAAAACCTTTATAGTGTTTAATTTAAAGGTATTTTGTTTAACAGTTTCATGTTCATGATGTTTTTTATTAATAAACAAATTCTTTACTTGCGAAGTGTATGATTAAAGGAACAAACCATATCCAAGAGAATTTTAAAGATGCATCAACATTTCTGTTATAAAATGACTGCTGAATACAAATTGTCAAGAATATATCCTGCATAATTGAATAATACAAACTGCCATATTATATTGCAAATAGTACTACAGATATTATAAAGCAAACAGCTTCAACAATAGTGTTAGCCTGGATTGCTACGTCCTCATCTTCTAAAGATATTCATGTCAAAGAGAGTAGCTCATATCCAAGTCACTTACCTGCTGTTGAGGTAATCCATATGAAAATGGAAGTGTATATTCAATCCCACTAGTTGCTCCTAAATATCTTCATGAATGCAAAACAACATGTCACACTTTCTGTCAATTTAATAACACTTCAAATTTTAGCATTTTAAACATGTATCCACAGCACTAATTTTCCTCCAGCTCAACAGACCAAAAATGTTCATTCATAGAATTCACACCACATATTCACGAAATTCAAAACCAATTTTAATGGACTGTATAATGTTTAATAATACTTCTGTTAACAGAAATTATGCACACATGAGCACTTTAAGTATTCTACTTGGATGGACACTCTTGCCATCCACACCTTAGAATACATAGTCAGAAAAACCAGAACACCTTCCATAGCGGCTAGCTTTCACCATTATTCTTCTCTACTCATAGTTGCCAGATCCACAAGCTAAACAATACTCAAACATTAGATCTTGGCATCACTTCAGTTTCACTTTACTACAAGTATTGCAACTATATGTTATGTATAAATGCCACAGAGAAATCTAACAACAGTATCTAATTAATGCATTTTAAGTTAGTACATAATATTTTTTCATATGTAGCTTTAGGTTGAACGAAATGTGCTTTGTATTTTATAAATTTCTTAAATACCATTTTCAATTTTTTCTGAAGGTAAAAAAATTCTAATTAATTTAAAGAAAAAAAATTTCTCGTGTATCCTAAAAAAACTGAATGAATAAAATGCACTGCAGTCTAACAAAACAGAATGATAATTTTTATCTTCAGATTTAAATGTATTCTTTACCACCAGTTTTCAAAGATATGCATGAAAAACATTTACATGCATATCTTTCATACACTAGAAAGTTTAAAAATTTGTTGCACAATTAAAAAAACTGCCAGGATTAAAAAATAGTCTATTGAACAACTCATTTTTCATAAGCAACATTTTGAAACTACAACATATATTTTAACATTTTGCATACTCTGAATAATTAACAACACTTTAATCTCATCTTTTATGGTATAATATAAAAGGGGAAAAAAAGACAAAAACACTATTAAGGAATCGATAATTTTAAATAGCTCACTAAATTGTGGTAAGCATACTTACTTTTCCTCTACACACTGCTAACAGAGTAGCTCCTTTTGAATTAGGCTCCTTGATAGCACTGTAATATGCTTCTATACTCTCTTGAAATGCATCTTTGCCTTGTGGTTCAATGAAAACTGGTTTCATGCCTGATAAATTTTGCCAAATACCATTTTCTTCCCATTTGCCTATATTTGTTTTCATGACAGAATATGAAGGAAAAAACACTAAAAGACCATCTGGAACCAATCTAGAAAAATTTGTGAGAGTGCGTCCTAAAGAATTAATATATCTTTCATTAGACCTGCAAAAGATATGAGCCTCAGTAATTATCAATATTTATGGAAGCGAACATTTATATAAAAATAATGAAAAAGGCATAGCACTTGCGATTTAATTTATCATGCATGTTTTATATACTCATAATTTTATACATTCGCATTCATTAATCTAAAAATTCATTCAACAGTAGCAATTTATTTTGAGTGAAATTAATTGTTTCTATGTGAATATTCAGAATTTTTCTCAAGCGCAACATAAAGCATGCACTAGAATCTTTCAGAATATTGCCAATATGAAAAGTATTCCTAATCTTTAACTTAAACATATTTAGTAAAACATTTAAAATAACATGCTCAGTGTGTTTGCATTCAATGCATTAATTTACACAAATTTACTTTTTTACCCTAAATACCTACTTATATACTATTTATACCCTAAATAGTATATTACTGTGAATTCAAACTAAAATAAGCAGTATCAGCATTACATTATTATTGCGTGACTTTTTTTGACATTTCATGATATTTAAATTATTCACCCAAATGATTTTTTTTTTTAAATTACCAAAGAGTTTTCTTTAAACTCAAAAGTGTAATTTAACTTTTTTGTTCTAATATATAAAATTATGAACTACTGAATTTGTGACAAAATAATCAGATATAAATACATCCAGATTGTAAAGAAGTATTCAAAGCAATTCTAAAACACAAAGAGAAATAAAAATCGCATATTAAATATTTTATTACGTTTTTTACTGACTGTACAGTAAATTCTTGTACCATGACTGACATTTTATATAACAATTAGAGTACATGCATATTAACTATTACAGGATACAAAATATCAATAACAGTAAAAGACTATCAATGACAGTAGCATCCTTGTTGCAATCAACTCCACTATGATTTTTCAACTGAAGTGTTTAGTTATATTGTGCAACTGATAATTTCTGAAGCAATAACTGGGATTTGTAAATTAATGAAATGGAAATTATCCACTTCTTTTCAGAATCAATATTGCTACATGATCAGTAATTTTCTAATTACAATATAAAAAATCATAAATCAGTAAAGACCTAATTTGTTGGAAATATGAAAATGCAGTGTTGATACATGCAGACATACAGTAAGGATAAGAGCATGAAATAGGTTTAAAGAAGAAAGGAATTATATTTGCAACAGCTTTCTGATATATTTACACTTGATTCAAAGTTAACATCAGTCGGATTTTGCTGAGAATGGGATCTATTGTGTAAAGCTGTTAGATATTGTAAAAATAATTTTTGAACAGTTTACATTATTGAAATAAAAGAAAAAAAACTCTGAGATTCCAACAAGCTAAATCAAATTCCAGTAGCCAGATTACTACCAAAGTTAGCATGTAAGTACAAAAAACAGGTTATGAGGAAAATATCTAGATACGCATGTGTGTACAATTTCAACACATAGACATGTGTTTGACTACAGTTTTCAAATTCTTCAGAATTAAGAAGCATTATAGAATAAAATTTAATGATTAAAAAATATTTCAACTATTTCTATATAATACATTTAAAATAAAAAATAAGAACTTTAACAGCACATTGGATATTGAAACACAGAATTCAAAATTAATAATGATTTTTCTCAATAAGTCCAGTTTTTAATTAATCAGATTTTTTCTTCTTTTCTTCTCCAACTTCTCTCAGTTTTGGCTCATAGATGTTTCACTGTATTTTAGAAAGATAATGTTAAATTGGAATTAGCAAGTTTAGCAGTTTGGAATTAGCAAGAATTGATGGTTCATTATAAACAGAAATCCAATTATCCAGATTCCAGACATTTAGAACATATATTTTCTTTTCTTGCCAAGAAAAATTAAGCAGTGTTATTTTATATCTTTCCTAAAAATTGTAATTTTTTTAACAAATCAAGCATAAAAATTTAATTTGTAATACGCAAAGAATTAAAATCTTCATTTTATGTATTTTAGTACAATAAAAAGATTGCTCTTTATTTATAAGGCTTATTTAAAATTAAACCCAATTTCATCATTTTACTTTAATTGAAATAAAAATGGGTTATGGTTTAGGTACATAAACAAAAGCTTAATTTATTCATATGAAAATAAAGACACTTTTAACTGCACAATTTTTTAAAATAAAACATGATAAATGAGATAAATTTTCTACTTTATATTACTGTAAATACACGCCTTAAGAAAACAGACAAATTATCACAGCATACATATTGACTCTCAAATTGCCAAGGCCTTTGCTCATCCGTTTCTTTAAAAAACCAAAATGTCTGAAATTCCCTTTTACAATCCTAACAATTTCTTCCCCCTCCCATTCATTGATAAACAAAGAGGTGTGAAGGCTCAAATGATATTGTTTCTATTTACTAATGAAGAAGTTTCTTTAAGAGTACATACTAAGTCACCTTTAACTTAAAGATAAGAAATCACAAAAGAATCCTTTTAGGACAAAACTATCTACAATAAAGATGAACTGATAAAATGCATTTTTGAAAACTGCACTTTAGGCTATTGCTTGCTTTGGAAAGAGCTAACAGATGGGAGTTCTTGTAAAGATGACAAGTTGCATACTGAATAAACATTGCTTTCAACAAGTTCATGTATTTTTTTTCTCAATTAAATTGTAATCTAACAAACTAATAAAACCTACTCCAACAACCAAATAATTCTACTTTTTTTTTTTTTTTTTTTAATTTTTGGTCCTAAAATCTTTTTTTTTTTTTTTTTTTTTTAAATTTTGGGATCCTAAAATCAAGGTACATCTTATACAAGGGGAAATACAGTATTTTATTTTATCAACAGAAAAAGTAGTAGTTCCAGCAAAAATTTTACCCATGCATTATCGAATTTATAATTTTATCAGAACATACATCTTAATCTCCATGGATCAAAATCCTTCAAAAATAAAACAAACTTTTACCTGTTCTGATAAGATGAATTGAGGGGTGTTCCATCGGGACCATTAGCTACAACAGCAACAAAAACTTGATTATCTTCTATAATATGTGGATTTTCAAGTTGCACTGGGAAGTTCACACCCAATTCACTAACCATAGGACCAAGAGGAGATAAGGTGCCGCTTGTTAATATAATACTGTGAACTCCGTGATCTACTATATCTTGCATTCTACAAATATAAAAGATGTAGTATTTGAGACTCATAATTAGTAATAAATGGCATGCAGATTGTGAAGTATTCATTACTTATTCCTAAATTGGCATGTCAGAGTGCACATCATACATAACTATCTAATAATATAATATAAGTAAAAACAGAGATGCCTGTTCATTAATAGTTACTATCAAGCCTTATTAAAGGATTATTTCAGTTCTAAAAGAATATATAGCACCTCTAGTCATTTATTAAATAATGAATACTTCAGAGAATCAGAATAGTATTAAAAAAGACAAAGTGTGTTTTTCTGATTATTCGAATCCTGGCAAAAAGTTGCCATCTTACTATTGATTATATAAATTGGTATAAAATGATTGTTTGGCTAGTTTAACAACTTATAGGAACTGTTCTGTTTGTAAATAATAATATTAAGTAAATAATTATTAATAATATATAATATTAATTTTCTAAGAAATTAGAAATTTTATGCAAAAAAAAAATCTATATAGCTAATATTCACAATTGTTACAGCAAGACAATACTATTTAGCAAAATGATGCTTAAATATAAAGCATTCGACTCTGCATGACTCAAACACATGTGTGGGTATGCATGTGTACGAGCTGTAAGTTGGCTACTACTGTGAGTACACTAAAAAATATCCCCAAAACACAGAATTTCACATGCTAAAAAAAAACAAAGGTATGAATAATCCGAAAGACAACAAGATACTGTGAGGGTTTAAAGAATCTTATTAAAAATGAATGAATTTTGTTTTTAAAAAACAAGTGTTAAAAATAAATACAAATGAATAACTTTCTTAAACAGCAATGACATGATACATACTTTTATTACAAAATATTTATAAACTGACCCAAGTCCAGGTGAGAAACACCAACAGTCTAACTTCCAGCCTTGCTTCTTTTTTGATCCTGCAGGAGCCATAGCCCAAGGATCACCAGAGCTTTGAAATTTATTTGGTGTTTCATATTGAAGAAAAACCTAAAAAACAGAGATTTTCAGAAACGTAAACAAGTAATTTTGGGAGAGAAGTGGAAGAAAAAAAAAAGCTTTTCTAATTTGAATTTAGATAAAATAATTCTTACAACTAGGTAATGGGAACATGGCAAAACAAACGAGAACTACATGTTTCTAGGAAAGAGAACTATAGGCACAGGACTTTCTAAGGAATTTGCCTTGTATTTATGTTACGTGTGAAGAAATGAGTATAATGTGAAGGAAATCTCATACAGCCAATCTTCTAAGAATAGATTCCAATGTAAATTACCAATGTTTTGCAGCCCTAGCCAGTTGGCCATAACTCAGTCAAATTCAACTTCAGATTTACATTAATTTCGTAGAAATACTACATAACTTGTAGGAAAGTGTTATACAGGCATGCATAGGCTTTTTTAAGGGGGGAAAATGTTCTGTTTCATTTAGCAAAATATGGTATTTATATATATACTTGTTGACCATTACTGCCAAATAGTGCAATGTAGCATTAATAATAGATAAGCATAATGTCACAACACACTCATAGGATCTTCACGTTGCTTTAATGAAATCACAATTTTCAGCAAGTCGATTTATTTTTTCTAAAAAAAGGATGTAAGTTAATTGCTATTTCTCTCCCCCCCCCTTATATTTGGGAAGGATCATGATTTAAATTTTGGATCTGTCTTCTAGCAGTGAAGTATTTCAGAAGCGATGAAAGAGTCTGAGGTTCAGTAAAATATTATGCAACTTCATGATACAATTTACAGTCATCCTTAAGAAAATTTATATTACACCTAATTCTGGACTACTAGGGGATTTTGGCCACTGGCATGACAGACATAAGTTTTAAAGAATTTGTCAGATATTCAGAAAGCTGCAGCTCTGTTTTATTTATTTTTTTACATGCTATATATGTAACTTGTAACTCTTGGTTATTTAATTATATAAAGAATGATCTGTACTCATCTAACTAAATAAAGAACAGTCTGTTCCTTCAAACTTCTAGTAGAATAACTGGCTAAGTTTGGAAGGATTTCAACCAACTTTGATGACTGACAGGAAAACACATAAATAGTCAAAATATTTTTGCTTTTCAAAGAAGAAAGATTCTATGAAATTCTTCCACAATGCATAACCTAAGGTTGAATTTTGCTCAATTTAAATTTGAAATCAGTAAGCTGCATTTGTTATACAAGATGTCTATAACTTTTAATTATGTCAATAACATTAAATCTATGTATATAATGAAATTAAAAAGCATAAAAAAATTAAATTTTAAAAATATATAAAATTCACATGATATATTTAAAGGAAAATTAATTAAAAAACAAAAAAAAAAATCTGAAATGTTTCAGATTTTAAATTACGTCCAAAGGGACGTTTATTTAACATTTTGTGTGTTACCTTTATTTGTTAAATACCATGTTCTTCGCACTTAAACCATAAAATTCAGTTCAACAGCAATATCGCAAAATAATTTTAAATTGAGCATATCTTTAGAAATTTCGGTACACGCTCTCACGCGCTGGAGATAAAAATGTTTTTCTGTACAACGTTGGTATTGCTGGCTTTGAAATCTTTGAGTTTGTTAATGAAAAATTCATTAAAGTTTTAGAGAATATTGTTACGAATTTCACATTTATTTGGCTATTTATTTAGAACTGTAATTAAAATTCCTTTTTATTTTCCCGTGCAACGCACGCAGACGATTTTTGAAGAGAAAACTTCGTCCCCCCCCAAAAAAAAACATGCATACATTTATGCAGATTTTTCATTTTTTAAAATTTAATGCAGAGCGATAACATTTAGTGGCAACAATTTGAAAAGTGATACGCCGTTTTTGTGTTTCCGATGCAAAATCGCAAAACGAAAGTAATAGTCCTTCGGGACTAAATCCCTTTGGATTAATAATGCATATTTTATTTTATATTTTGCACAAAATACAGAGAATCAGGTCTTTGAAATTTTGTACTTTTAATCCATATTTTGTGCTTCAGTTTTAAAAAATGAATATGTTATTACATGAATTTCCATATTTGCTTGCATTATGAGTGAGAAGCTGAAAACAACAATGTTAATGAAAAAGAACATAAATGAAAACAAGAAACAATTTATTAAAATTATTAAATTTTAAAAATATATAAAATTCACATGATATATTTAAAGGAAAATTGATTATAATACACATTTTATTTCATATTTTGCATATTTTGTGATTAAACTTTAAAAAATGAATATGTGACTACATGAATTTCCACATTTGTTTGCATTACGAGTGACAAGCTGAAAACAACAATGGTTAATAAAAAAGAACACAATTGAAAATAAGAAACAATTATTGGACTGTGTGCATACAATGCATAAAATGCCACATAGTACCAAACAAATATTGGAGTGAAATCTAAAAACTTGATAAAAAGAATGACTATTTAATATATAATGAATATAATATACATAATGTTTAATGTACGCAATGCCAAGGTTGCATGTAATGACTAATTTGCGTAATTTTCTATTTTTTTTTAACTTTCCCTTGGGGGCTGTAACATATATGCCCCCCTACATTCCCTATATTAAATAAGGCTCAAAGAAATTTAGTTTATTACGGAGATTTAAAATCTCTCTCTCTCATCAAAAAAAAAAAAAAAAAAAAAAAAAAAAAAAAAAATCACATATTACCTCCCAAAGTGGCATTTTTTAACGTTTTGTGGGTTAGCTTCATTTATTAAATATCATGTTCTTCGCACTTAAACCATAAAATTCAATTCAGTAGCAGTATTGCAAAATAATTTTAAAATGAGCATATCTTTGTATTTTTTTATATACAATCCCACGCGCTGGAGATAATTTTTTTTCTGTAGTGTTGCCATTGCTCGCTTTGAAATCATTGAGTTTGTGAATCAAGAATTCATTAAAGTTTTACAAAATATGAAATAGATAATAAAACAAATTCCAAATTTGGGCTTCCAGATGCCTATATTCAGGTGGAAACTTATGTTATTCAAAATTTGATGGTTCTAGGTACCGTTATTTTATCACAATACGAGAAACACACATATATTTATGCATTTTCATTATTTAATTTCTTATAATATAATACAGGGCTGTAATATTTGGCGGCAACAGTTTGAAAAGTGAAACAGCATCTATAGTGAACAAATGCAAAATGCCAATCGGCAAATAATAAAATATAATAATAAAATAACATATCGACGAATTAAAAAATGAAATGTTTACTGCTATGTAATTAACGATAATTTATTCAGTGTTGTTAGATTACTCACAGCGAGCTGACACACACACTACTTAAATTACAAATGCCTGTGAGTAGCTTGCGTTCAGCTACCTTCGGCTTTTGGGACACACGTGCACTCAGAACTTGTACGCATCTCCCGATAGCCGAATGTGGCCGAACTTATGGTCTCAGTTTTCCAATCATAGTTTTGTACGATATATTACTTTATTATTAATTATTACTTAATTCATATTGTTACGGATTTCATAGTTATTTATTTATTTATTTATTTTTTATTTAGAATTGTAATTAAATTTGCTTCATGCTGCCTTAGCAACGCAGACGATTTTTGAAAAGACAGCTGCGTTGGAAGGTTAAAAATAGAACAGTGCATGCATTTAATACCTAATAAATAAATATCTCGTAATTGCTGTTGCCATCCACAAAAATCCTGATATTTATAGATGTTTCCAGTATATTCAAGAAATTAATTATAAAGCTTATAAAAGCCGAGAACAAACAACTCATCTCAGTGGTAGCTGTAGATCTAGCAAACTGTTTGTTTATTTAATGCTGTGATTGATTTGTAGCGATTTCGCTGTGAGATAGAATTAGTTTCTCTGTTTTGAATTGATTTTTGCTAAACGTTTGACATTTTGTGATATTGTTAGAATATTTTTGAAGAAATATTTCAGCATTTTGATTTATCTCTTGTGGAAAGAATAAATTTTTGTTAACTTTTTAACGTTAACCGTGTTTATTCCAGCCCTTTGTATTCAGTATGTCTATATCAAAACCAAGTGGTAGTAAAATTTAAAAAAAAATCGCTGACGAACATAGAATATTCCAAGTAAAATGGGAATTAGAATATTTTTGCTGTGAAATAAAAGATAAAATAATCTGCTTGATATCTAATAATACTATTAATGTACCAAAGTTATATAATATTAAACGTCATTACACAAATCGAAATATAACAATTACGAAGGATTAATGAGAGAAGAAAAGTTGAAAGAGCTCAAGTTAGGAGTGAAAAAGCAACAGTCCATGTTTAGTAAAGTATTGCAAGAAAGTGAAGTGGCGGTACATGCAAGCTACGTCTTGTCCGAGTTGATAGCTAAACATTCGAAGCCTTTTACTGACGGTGATTTCATCAAGGAATGCCTAATGAAAGCTGGAGAAATTGTTTG
>KK119602.1:115467-140030 GCA_000611955.2 Stegodyphus mimosarum | reverse complement strand
AGAAAAGCACTAGAAATTTTAAACAATAACTATAATAATAACATAAAATAAATATATAAAATAAATTAGAAAAAGATTTACTAAAAATTTAATTTGAATACATTAATTACAACAAATGGAGGATATTTATAGTTATATCAGTAACAAAATATACTTTTAATTAAAAAATTAAACAAATATGCTCAGGCCAGAAAATGCATATCATATCTGCTTGTGAATTTCTCCTTTTCACATTATTCCCCCCCCAGTTTTTTCAGCATATGATTCAGAGATTTCTGATTTGTAGTAACAAGATAAAATGTATGACAGATAGTAAAGTGCACTGTGTTAGTTAAAAAAAAAATTAAGCATAAAATACAGTAATAAAATATCTTTCATATGATTTTTAATATCCTATTGCAGGATCTGAATTGTAGGAGGACAAACATGGCACATGCTCTGTCTCCCTTTTCAGGTGAACCTACAAATTCTTTTATAACATTAGATTGTGGTCACATATTGCAATAATATTTAACTGAATTATTTTACTTATATCTCTGTAAATCAATTAGGTGATAATTACGTGTAATAAAATCAATAAGAATTCTTCATACTAGAATTTCTTAAACTATTCCACGGAACCTCAGGGTTCATCACTCGTATGTTCTGCAAAACTTGTGTACTTTTTTCCATAACATTCAAGAAAGTAACTTAGCAATAAAATTAATCCCTATATATCACCGGTTCTCAAACTGTGGTACATTATACTATTTTTACTGGCATAAGTTTTACAGAAAAAAATTAAACGAATGCAAAATTGCACCCCTTTTAACAATTTGTTTTTATCTTTATGATTCAGAAACACATATATTTTTCAAATTTTTTACTTTTATGGCTCTAGCTTTAATGCTGAAATGACGACTTTTCCATGAGCTTAACCTAACATTTTTTTGAACTACTGGCAATGATAGTTTGGTATACAGTCCCAAGAATAAACACTCATCTTAAATTTGAAATGTGTTTGACATTTACTTTATCTATTTGACAGTGTTTCATATGATTATAATTCTATTTTTTTGCTTCGTTTAGGATTAGATTGTTTATGCTTATTAACAATATGAGTAGTGTTATAGTTAAATAAGATTATTAAGGTTCACTATTGCAGTTTATGTTCTTGGCTTATTTTAATAATTTATTTTACACCTTAACCACAAATCTTGGCAAGTACGTTTAATCACGTGCTTCAATCAAAAGAAAACTGGCTAAATTTCACAACATTCATCATTTTTTTAAACATAGTAATATCTAAAATGTTAAAAAGACAGAACGTATATATTTTTTAAACGTATGTTGTCAATACTGGTCCTGTCACTCAGGTGTCTTCTTTGCTTTGTACAACTATATTATTTGCTTAATATACCTATATATTATTTCTCACTATTTACCACAATTGTTAGATATATACGTACACAGGGTGCATCCGTATAGCGATGATGAACTTTCAGGAGAGGTAGAGTACACTTAGAAGATGGGAAATCCCATAGCAATACAGAGTCGGAAATGCTTTCTTGGCATGGTAGTGACAAAACAAAAATAAAAAAAGAAAGAACATGGCTGGGTAAGAAAACATGTTTATTATTCAGAGTATAGCAAAAACAATGAAAAAACAACATAAAGAGACAATGACAGTCATTAAAGAAGGTGTTTGAAATTATAACCAGACCGCGATGCAGGAACCGTGCGTCATGCATCTTCCATGCAATTTTCCATTCGTGATGTAGATCTTCCACACATGGGAGAAAGTCTGGGGTCGTAATTTCGAACACCTTCTTTAACAATGATCGTTGTTTGTTTTTGTTCTTATTTGTTAATTTCAGCTGTACTAAACATAATAAAACTTATTTTGTCTCACTGTTTGTGTCATTCATTTTTTTGCATTTTGTGTCGTCACTACCGCACCAGGAAAGCGTTTCCGATCATGCATTGTTATGCAATTTTCTGTCGTTTTAGGTGCACTCTACCTTTCCTGAAAGTTTGCCATTGTTGTACTGATACACCCTACATATATATATATATACATACATATATATATATATATACATATATATATACTTGTAGCACACTTATTTTTATTTTATTGTAACATAAAAGTTTCATTTACGAATATAATTAAATAATATAAATTTAAAGGGTTTTATTCTTTCATTATATACACTCCATTTATGATGCACTGATTTTTAATGGTGAAATGCTTTTATGGTGGTACATATATTTTTGTTTCATATGTATGTGGTACAAAACTTGAAAAGTTTGAGGAGCCCTGCTCTATATGATAACCTTCACTTTCATTTAATAATCTGGATAGTCAATACAAATGTGACAGTCCAATGTTAGAAGAAATGACAGTGCTTTAAGGAGAATTTTTGTTTTTTTACAGAAGTTTCACAGCATAGTTACCTGGAATCCTGGTACCAGTGATTCCCCAGCTCATTTATTTATTCATCCCTACACATGGGAAATCTCATAGATCTAGAAAAATAGAGGATCCCCAGTTTTAAAGCTTCATAAAGGAACCCTGTGATTTGAATATAAAAGGGCGTGCGAGTAGTCGGGCGTAATAGCTACTTGTTGATGCGTGTCTCATAAAATACAAATTGACTAAAAGCTTTTTGGGGGAGGGTTGCTTATTAAAAATACCCCCCAAAACTGTTCTAGTAGCCAGTGAATGATCCATAGGCAGGCACCTGCTGGAAAAAAAAAATCCCTCAGCTATAACATTGCTTTTGATGAGGTCATCAAAGTTATCAACTGGTTAAAATCTCGTCCACTAAATAATCATTTATTCAAAATCTATGTGAGGACATTGGAAGTGTACATACACCCTTTTTTTTTATTACATACTAAAGTCAGATGGCTGTCTTGAAGTAAGACATAAATCTGAAATATTTAGCTAAGGGACGAATTTAGAATATGATTTTGAACTGAAAATTTGCCTATTTGTTAGAAATTGTCTGCCTAAGACTGTCTATTTAAGCAAGAATTTTACAAAGATGAATGAAATTAATTTAGCCCTTGATGGCAAATAAGATTTATTTACTGAAAGATTTCTTACTTCAAGAAAAAGAATTTTGGAAAACCAGTGTCCTCTCAAACAACTTAGAAAAATTTTCATTATTAAAAGGCTTTCCAGAAGATGAAAGAGTTGAAATAGAGAAGACACTGAAGAAATTATACAGCATTTGAAAAGTTGGAGTGCAGCTTTTAATCAGTATTTTCCAAATGAACAGCAGAATAAATATCCAAATGAATTGTGGATTAAAAATTCATTTACTGTCAATGAATGGCAATGAATGAACCATGTCAGCAGAAGAATAAGAATGTTAAAATGACATCTGATTCATCATTGTAAGAAAAATTTAAATGAATGCCATTAGTGTAATTCTGGTGCAATTAAAATGATGAATACTTTCACTTATAGCAAAAAGCAGCATCAGCATTTTTATCAATTACAACTACATGTACATGCGAAATGGAGTTCTCGCCTTATGTGTCAACAAAAAAGAAATGCTGCAAAAGATCCGATGTCAAACTTGACATGACAATTCAACTTCCCTCTTTAAAACTTAATATTAAACATATCTGCAATAATAAAAAGCAGTACCACTCATCTCATTAAAACTGAAATTAAAAATCCTGTTTGAATATGTTACTTTAAGAATTTTCAGGTTAATTCTGAAATTACTTTTTGAAGCAAATAAATATTACTTGAAATAATTACAATTTTGTTGCAAATAATCCATTAAAAACTATACTATTAAAGCAACCCAGGGGTTCCCAGGTAAAAGGAGACATTTAAAAGGGTTTCACTTATCAAAAAGATTAAGAAATGCTGCTTTACACCAATTTTGTCTAGAAAAAAACAAATAAATAATAAACTTTTATTTTTTAGCTTGGTTTTAAAATGTATCAGCTTTTCTTTTATACAACATATAATAAACCCAAACAACTAAAAACAAAATGTATACAAATTGAAACATTTATATATATATATATATATTGGGTTGGCAACTAAGTAATTGCGGATTTCACTCATATATGGCTTCAGTTGAATTTTTTGGTTTGCAGACATAGTACAAATGTAAAACACATTTTGTTATTTGATAGTTGGCAATTCAGCTGTGAATCAGTAAAAAAAGTTGTTTGATCGGTTACGGAGATTTCGTTTGGCGTTCATTGAAAAATGGAAAATCAAAAGGAACATTTTCGTCATATTTTTGCTATTTTATTTCCGCAAAGGGAAAAACACATCGCAAGCTCATAAAAAGTTATGTGCTGTTTATGGTGACGAAGCCTTAAAAGAACAGCAGTGTCAAAATTGGTTTGCCAAATTTCGTTCTGGTGATTTTTCACTCAAAGATGAAAAACGCTCTGGTCGTCCAGTTGAAGTTGATGACGACCTAATCAAAGCAATAATCGATTCGAATCATCACAGTACAACACGTGAGATTGCAGAGAAGCTTCATGTATCACATACATGCATTGAAAATCACTTAAAACAACTTGGCTATGTTCAAAAACTCGATACATGGGTTCCTCACGAACTGATAGAAACGCATTTAATGCAACTCATTAACAGCTGCGATTTGCTAAACGTAATGAAAATGATCCATTTTTAAAACGACTGATAACTGGCGATGAAAAATGGGTTGTTTACAACAATATCAAGTGGGAAAGATCGTGGAGCAGGCCAGGTGAACCAACTCAAACAACATGAAAAGCTGATATTCATCAAAAGAAGGTTTTGTTATCAGTTTGGTGGGATTACAAAGGAATTGTCTACTTTGAATTCTTACCACCCAACCGAACAATAAATTCTGATTTCTACATTGAACAACTAACGAAATTAAACAATGCAGTTGAAGAAAAGCGGCTCGAATTGACAAATCGAAAAGGTGTTGTATTCCATCATGACAATGCAAGGCCACACACATCTTTGGTCACTCGCCAAAAATTAGTGAAATTTGGTTGGGATGTTTTGCCACATCCACCATATAGTCCTGACCTTGCACCATCTGATTACTTTTTGTTTCGATCTTTAGAAAACTCGTTGAATGGTAAAAATTTCAATAATGATGATGATGTCAAATCATACCTGATTCAGTTTTTTGCTAATAAAAATCAGAAGTTTTATGAACGTGGGATTATGATGCTGCCTGAAAGATGGCAAAAGATCATTGATCAAAATGGGCAATACATTACAGAATAAAGTTATTTAGTTCCATGAAAAAAATTGTCTTTGATTTTCTAAAAAAAATCTGCAATCACTTAGTTGCCAACCCAATATATATATACACTCACGTTTGTGAAAATTGCAACACCATGAAGGACTTACGCGAGTGAGCTGAAATTTTCAGGAAATGCAAAGTAGCGCATGATATGCAAATGATTAGAATTGCAAATCCGTAGCGCATGCGTATGCTGAGCAGCGCCCTCTGAACGGCTGATGGATCCGAATAAATAGACGGCTGTAGCGAGGCGTGTATGGTTATCGGTGGTTATCTGCTAGTGGTAAACGTTAACTCAATCTGTACTTATGCCTCGTCGACGAAAGAGAGCGAGATTTGAACAACTTACAGAGTTTGAACGAGGGAGAATCATCGGCCTTCGTGAAGCTGGATTGTCGTATCGTGCAGTAGCCTCTCGTGTGCAGCGTAACAGCAGCACAGTGATGCGCGTTTGGAAGCAGTGGACGGACGAGTGTCGGACAACTCGGAAATCCGGGAGTGGACCCCGAAATGTGACGTCAGCTCGCGATGATAGACACCTGGTCCGCATGGCGCGGACGGACCGTACAGCTTCCTCTAGACAATTGGCAGCACTGTGGTCAATAGCTACAGGTGTTTCATTGTGTGCTTCATCAATTCGTAGACGTCTGCTGCAGTGTGGACTGCGCGCACGGACTCCTTTATACAGGATCCCCCTAACGCACGACCATCGCCGCCTGCGGCTACAATGGGCCAATCAGCATAGAGACTGGCGTGCTGATTGGCAGCATGTCGTGTTTTCTGACGAATCCCGCTTTAATTTGTGGTACCATGATGGCCGCATTCGTGTCAGACGCTATGCCGGTGAACGCCACCTTCCGGAGTGCATTATCGAACGCCACAGTGGACGAACACCCGGAGTTATGGTCTGGGGCGCCATAGCATATCATAGACGATCTCAATTGCTACGAATTGTGGGCAATCTGAACAGCAACCGGTATATCCGTGAAGTTCTACAGCCCGAAGCTGTTCCCTTCCTTCAAAGCTTGCCAGGCGCTGTATTTCAACAGGACAATGCCCGCCCTCATACTGCTCGGATTGTTAAATCCTTCTTTGCAGCGCAGCAGGTACAGCTTCTTCCTTGGCCTGCGTGTTCCCCGGATATGTCGCCAATTGAACATGTGTGGGATGTCATTGGTCGGCGTCTTGCTCGTGATCCTCGTCCTGTTGCGTCTGCAGACGAACTTTGGGTACGCGTACAAACGATATGGAATGCTCTTCCTCAGTCAGACATTCAAACTTTGTTTGAATCCATGCCACGTCGTGTAGCAGAACTTATTGCGGCGCGTGGTGGCCACACAAAATACTGATTCTGATCTCTTGTTCTTGTTTGTTTGCTTTGAACATTTAATCATTTATTTGTACCACTACCACTCAACTGTGTATTAAATTGCATTCAATTATGATGATTCCTTCTTGGTGTTGCAATTTTCACAAACGTGAGTGTATATATAACTTAAATAAAAAAATACTAGTAATTTCACGAAATATTTGGTTAATTTTCCATGAGTGGGGTGAACACGAAACTTGGAGAGAGTTTTTATTTGATGCGATTTCAATTTGGTTGCAGTTTCTTGCTGTATGTTTTCTTGTGGCAAACATAGAGCTTTATTTTGGTGATTGTAATGAGTAGTGTAGCCAGAAGATTTTTTTTAATATAATTTTGAAATATTCTATTTATTTTTAAAAGTTTCATTATTTAATATTTGTAGGAGGTTAAGCTGTTGTTGGTGGGAGAATGTTGGACTTCATATGATGTGTAATTTATAATTTATGAATTTTTTCATTTAATTTTATGAATGTTTTTTGAGTGAGTTAACTATTTTTTTTTTTAGTTTTGTTTCTTGCATGTGGCAATTGAGAAATGTGAAATGTTTAAAGCGTTAAGCAAAAATAGTTCAATGCGTTGAATTTCACGACGATACGAACTTGTATATTTTAGCGTGTTTATGATGCATCCATTGTTAGTGAATTTGAATATATTTACTTGGTTGACAATTTTCTCATGCAAATGAAGAGACATTTGGTATGCATTATTTTTGTATTTTTTAATTTCATGTTTGTGAGAATTTTTTGTAGTTTATTCTAAATTTACATTTTAGTTTGCAGTAATTTATGCTTGTGTTGTATTTAGCATCATTTTTATTTGATGTTAGATTTTAAATTTGCCGTTTCTTTTTGCAACTGGCAATTGCGAAATGAAATGGCGATGCCAAATTTGACATCACAAATGAAAAGAGTATGGTGCCAACTTACCCCGTTTATTGAAGATTAGCCAAATATTTCATATAATTCACATCAGTAATATCGGCAGCATTGAGAAGAACAGGAGATATGGTCTACATATGAAGTTGTGCTCCAGGGTCTCTAGTTTTGTAAATAACATATATAAAGTTGCGTTATAGGCCTCTAGTTTTGTCAAGTTTGTAATCTTTCTCTCAGAAATGATATACATTGCATAATTTTCTCGAGTTTTAAGAAGTAAAATTAGTAAAAAATAGGACAAATACACAATATTTGAAATGTTATATTTGGCTGTAATGATTTATTTAAATTTAACTTGCTTTGAAAATAATTTGATTTGCATCAAAATTAGACAACTAAACACTAGCTAGGTTTTTCAGTTAGCGATATATAGGAATCTTAAGCTTAATATAGTTCATTAATTTTTATGAAATGCTGTGTTAAATGAAATTGTATTATATAAATATGTATAAAATACTCTAATATCTTCTAAATATTTCTCAGAGTCCTTTTATTTTTACTAGTTATACAGACATAAAATGAACATAAATGTAGATGAAATAGAAAGAGATTAAATTTTGCTTCTAAGAGAAAACAACAGAGTTGCCACTCAAACAGGAGAATGAAATTCCCTGACTTTTCCAGGTATGTTTTAGAAAAATTCTAGTCTAGCCACGTAATACGTGTTGGCTGTGCTGAGGATAAATAAATTACGGTATCACTTTATAAAAAAAACTTTTGAATCTCCAGTGCATTACTATTACAATTATAATAGGAGTTGTTCTCCTCAATAACTTTGGTGCATCTTTCAGCTAACCTTGGAGCAAGTGTTGACGTCAATTTTGACACAGGAATAGCTACTGATCTCGCCACAACTTTTTACTTAGCTATTTGGCAACACAAGAGGGGCAATGTGTTTATGTTGTTTTTGTGTATGAAGTAACTTGTCTACATGTTTCTGATCATTTTATCTCCATTTTTCATCTCATCATTTAGCAATGGCAAAAAAAGTGTGTGCTTAATGTTAACCTGCAACAGGAATACAAATTTTTTAAATTGAGTAATGACAGTGACAATCAGCATGTTTATTGCACACTATGTACTGGAGAACTTTCTATTGCACATAAAGGAAAGGGTGATACTGAAGACCATGTGAAAGCAGCTAAACATAGTAGTGCTATTAACTACTGCTGCAGAGATAACTTAGGAGTTTTTTTTAAAGTCAAAAATGCGAATAACAATAACAGCGATATAGAGTGTCCTGCTAAAGAAGCTGCATTTTCATACCACACTACTAGACATGAACTCAGTTTCAAAATATCAGACTGCATATCTAAACTGGTTGAAAAGTTATATGACCCAAAATTTTCATTTGCTAGAACCCAAGTCAAGGCAAATTAATGCTATTTCACCATTTATATTTGATAACGTGTTGCATTCAATGGAAAATATTATTTATGTAACACTAAGGATGAATAGCTCAAACAGAAGTGAAGTAAAACTTGTTCTGATTGCTGTAGATACTTCAGTCTGGAGGAGGGAATTCAAGTTAGACTTTTTGCAGTATGTGAAAAAACACACACCTGAAGAAAAGTTGCCTTGTTATGCTGTAATCACTAACGTAATTTTGATGGTGAAGAGAAAGGAAAATGAAAATGCATTCAGAAAAGTTCCAAATGATTTAGATAGACCTATTTTAGGAATTGGTTCAGTTGTTGTAAATAATTCAGTACAAACAGCATATGATTCTCTACATCTGGACATAGAAGTTACTGTTATGAAAATTTATAAATATTTTCATATATATACTACATTAAGAGTAACAAACTTTAAAGAGTTATGTTAATTTGCAGAAACAGAATTGCCTAACATCATACTTCTTATCTTGTGACAAATGCCCAAAATAATTATTTGATTTTTTTTTTAAATCTGAAAAGTGAAATGTGTTTAAATTTTTTTATAGTACTTAATAGTTATTTAATAATGCAGTTTTGAAACTGGAAGCTAATTTTATCACAGCAACAGAAGCATTTAAGACATATTCTGAATTAATTTGACAACTTCAGGGAAGAAAAACCCACAAATTTATACCATCTTCTGCCAAAGAATTTTCATATACTCTAAAAGAAAATAATAGCACTCAGGAACAAAAATTCTTCTCAAGCATAAACAGTTTTTATACTTCTTCTCTAATTACAGGGTTGCCACTCAAACAGGAGAATGAAATTCCCTGACTTTTCCAGGTATGTTTTAAAAAAATTTCAGTCTATCTGCATAATGCACTTTAGCTGTGCTAAGAGGTAAATTAATTATGGTACCAATTGAAAACACAAAATTTGCCAATTACATGTGACTTATGTATTATCCCCAAAGATTACTATTATAACTATAATAGGAGTTGTTTTCTCCACTGGAGAATTGAGATCAGAATCTGCTCAATGTGGATAAAAAACGTCTTTTTTTTTTCCCCCTGACATTTTGCAGCTAAACGAAAGAAAGAAATCTATTTAATGATATTTTAAAATAAATTCAGGTATTTTATATTTATTTAGCTGAATACATAAGCAAAAAATATGTGCATTGAATTTTGTGATGTTATGTCATCATACTGCTAGAATTCGTTTCAGGATTATGCCAGAGAAAATTTCCTGAAATTTGAAAGCATTATTTACTAATAATAAATAAATTTAGAGCAACATTAAATTATATGAATAACCTTAAAATAATTTTAAAACTGAATTACAACAATCAACGATATTTTGGCGAATATAGTTATATTAAATGGTTAGCCTAGATGACTAATTACTATTTTTTTATTTTACTGCAAAATTACAAATAAGGCATTTATTAAAAAGAGGGGGGAAATGTTTAAAAGATTTTGCGGTAAAATCCTAGTACATAACGTTATGGCCTTGGCACGATTTTGAAAATTGCCGCTAACATGAAATGGCCCATTTACTGCTCATCATAATGTCACCAAACACCGTGAGTACCGTACACAGAGGCTATTCTCCATGGTACCACTATACTAGGATTAAACACATTTTGTTTTATGCAAGGATACGTATTTTCTTTAGTTCAACATTCACTGCACATGCACGAGTCTTTCGATAATCTGTTTGGAGGTGCAAAAGTTGGCTCTATGCCAGCTGCCCGAGTCACGCTAACGTGCGCCAAGAAAGTGATCACTTCCAACGTTGGCGCAAAACTCGCTTTTTTGGGGGATCGCTGTATGAAATTCCCTGACTTTTCCAAATTTAGACTAAAATATTGATGACCTCACTGACAAACACACATTGCTGAAACAGGTAATTCAAGACAAAAAAGAGGTTCTGAAAAGCACCAGATATGAGTGAAGAGAATTGGAAAGAAATTTGTAAGGTGTTTCAAAAGACATTTTTCATGCTGCAATATTTCTAAAATGGTTGAGTTTGCAATGTCTTTGCCTGGGACATCTGCTCCAGATGAGATATTTTTTTCAATTATGGGAAATGTAGAGCCTGCAAAAAGCAGTCAAGCTTTCAATATCTACTAAACATCTGTTAAATGTTAAAATTAATTCAGAACTTTCTTGTGCATTTTAGGATGTAATTAAAACAAACAAATCATTTCTGAAAAATGTCATGTCTAGTAAAAAATACAACTGAATAAGTTTAGTGTTTCAGTTAACTGTAAAGACTTAAGTAATTTCAAAAATATGTTCTGGTTGGACAAAAGAAAATTATGGTAAGTTGCCCTCAAATAATGCACTTAGATTCAAGTCAGTAGCTCTATGCCCAGCAGCAATGTCACTGTACATGCAAACCACAGGGCCCAGTATCTAATATATGATGGTCATTATTTTCTAAATTTGCCCTGGCCTTTTTTTGTCAATTCCCTGACTTTCCCGGTTTTATAATTACTGCAATAACCTTGGAAAAAATTATAATTTTCCCTTTTAATAAAAATTTATCTAAAATTCTTTTGAACACTTTTTTTTTTTTGTTACTCTGAATATTTATTTTCATAGCATCGTAATATAATAATGCATTTTTAACACAATTTTTCCCAATTTGATTTCTAGTCCATTATTAAAATTTCCAACTTTTCACCAGTATGAAACATTTTCTTTAACTTTTCTAAGTCCATTTTGCTTCTGGGAGGATTTTCTGCATTATTAAATTTGTCATCACCAAAGTTATATTTAGATCCTTCTCTTTAGACTATTTCCAAGGAAATACTTTCAGGTACATATGCTAGTCAATCTTTTCTTGTGCTGTCTGCGATTTACTTGGCAAAGACATAAAAAATATTTTTAAAAATATTTGTTCATTTGTATACATGATCTCTATAAAAATACTGTTTAGACATGATTAAGTGAAAACGGATTGCAATTAATAAATCGTAAAACTCGTAAATGTATTAACTGAAATTATGTGAGGGAGTCCACTGTAATATATGCAAAGATTTATAGATAAGCAAACCATAGAATTTTATTTTCTAATATGTTCAATCTGATAGTCTTTTTGTTGAACTATCATATTACTTCTTTATTTCCAAGCTAAAAGTCATTAAAAGATAAAAGTCTTAAAACATCAAGGTTGATTTTATTCCACTCCTCTTTCACAATCTTCCAGAATCCATCCCATGTTTTAGCATGCCGCTTATACAGAGCTTGTTTTAAAAATCCAAATGCACAGTAATCCATAGGAAACACATCAGGGGACTGTGTGGGATGCATTTAAAGGGAATAGCTTCAATTCCAATTTCATTTCTCATTTTTTAAAAAAAAATAGAGCAATAGATTTAGAGGTATGGCTTGGAGCCTTATCTGATGGAAAACACAGTGAAAATTGTTTGGATAAAAAGATGGAAATCTGAATTAATTTTGATTTTTTTTCCTACTTTCCTTATTTTAATTTTTCCGTTATAAGAGAATCTAGTAATAACCACAAAATCTTTAAAAATACTTTCCTTATTTTCTATGAACATATTAAGTTTTTTTCTCCTTTTTTTTGGCAGTAAATCGATTTTCTTCTATTGCAATCAGATAAATATACCCAAGCCTCATCAATTGTAACCATATATTTCCATTTTTCACCTGCCAAATAATTTTCATACAGCAATCCTGCACAGTCTTACACTGAGAAACATGTTTTGGTGTTAGGTGATAAACATCATGCTTTTTTGGGAGGGGGGATTAACTTTGAATCAGATTTTATAATTTCATTCATTGTTCCTACTGAGATATTTAAAGATTTTGCAAACTCTTAAGGGGGCTGGATTTTCCTTTAAAACATGAGATGCAACTTTAGATTTAATAAGAGCTATATGTACCTTTGTTGGATATGCATTTTTTGCCTTTTTCTCAGTCAGATGTAAACTTTAACATTTCTTTCCTTTCACATTAATTATGTCACTTATTTTATGCGTACAAATATTAAAACCATGGTTTTCAGATCCATTTCTAAATAATTGAATAACAATATTTCTCTTCAGACAGCGCAAAATTATAGCCTTCGATCCATTGCTTATTTTTCAGCGACATTTTAAAGAGGAGAATATTTTTAATGATGCAAATAATAATTAAGCCTTATTCCAATTTGATACCAGTCACAATAGTATTTTAAAATTAATATTTAGGAGATCAAAATCGTTACAAAAATGTGTGAACACCCTCTGTACATATTGTTAGGAATTTTCTATATATACAAGTACTTTTAGTGAAATAATATGTAAACTGCAGTATCTCTTCTATAATGTAAAATGAAAGGCCTCAAGAGAGTGAAGCTTCACGGGAAAAATAAGAGTAGAGGGGTATATCCATTTAACAGTCAGGTAAACGGCTACCTCACCAAATTGGCGAGGCAACACCAAAATGGTGAGGGTTTTGGCGATAAATCACCAAAAATTGCAAAATTTAGCAACATTTTCGTCCGTGCCCCATATAATTGTAACTAGTTCAATTCGTATGTAACTGTGTTTGCCTTCCAGTAATTTTGAGAAATTTTCAATACTTTCAATTTCTTGATGGGCAGAGGAAAACTATATAAGATCAGAGAAAGCATCAGTTCTCAGTTCAGTTCAGAGTTTAGCTTAGAGTACTGAGAGATAACGGTGCAAGTTTTGCCTTTGAGGCTTTTTATATTATTTTGCGTTTAATGTTCTTAGTAGTTTGAAGTGGTAGCTATGTTTATCCTTTGTTGCACACAGAACAGCTGTAGAATACTTTTGTGAAAAATTCCCGAACTGTAAAATGTTTCTTTTGGGAAAACAAATTTTATCTGGTTCTTTGAGCACTCCTTTTGAACTCGTACACATGTAACAATATATACAAAGAGAGAGACACACACATCAATGAACAGAATTCAGAAAGATTACCCATCAAACATAAAAAAGACAAATGGGTAATTATTTGCTATCATTTAAGGCATAAATTAAGTTGATATTGGATATCCGAATTTTAAAAAAAGGAATAAAAACCACCCAATTTATATTTAGTTTTACAATTTATAAATATTTAATAAAATTACAAATAAAATTAATTATCCCTGACTTTTACGAAATACTTTAATCCTCTGACTTCAATTTTTTTAAATCAAAATCTCTTCAAAAACTGCAAATTTTTTTATTACATACTTTAAATATACATTGTATTTGATAGTTAAAACATGTAGCATGTTTTTTTATACAAATTTTGTGCATAAAAACAGGCTTTCATAAAAATTAAATTTTAAGAGTAATCATATAACGAAAAAAATTCTGAAAGTAAATCTCAATTAAATTATGATTTACTTTATAGAATTTAAATATGTGTGCTAGTGAAAATATTCAATATTTACACAAATTATACTAGAAATTAAATTGTGTGGGAAATTTAAAAATAATTTTATAGGAAAAGTCCTATTTCACATTCTTTGCACTGAGTTTGTGTGTCTATCTGATTCCCCCCCCCAAATATCAACAAACAGCCCACTGTTTGCAAAATTAAAAAAAAAAAAAAAAAAATTCGTGGGATTATGAGGAATGTGGCTTGCAGAATCAAAAGGGCTGAGATAGAACTAGGTCTTTTAGGTATACTCCAAATATCTTCGAAAATTTAGGTGACGATAATGCCATCTCTTGACAAAAAAAAGTCTAAATATTGTAGAAAATGCATTTTCGATAATTAAACAGTGGATACATTTTTAAATAGAGGGGAAAATTACATATCTGCAAAAATCATGAGATTTTTAAATTTTGTTACTTTTTTCACTAATTACTAAATTTTGCTACTTTTTTGTTGCCTGTGGAAATTGCAGTGTAAGCAGTCAGAGGGTTAATAAATTCTAAAATGATAAATCTGTAGTAGATAAAAAATTTTTTGAAACAGTCACATTTATAACATTTTGAATTTTCATTACATTTTAATACCATTAAAATTTAACATTTAAAACATCAACCAAAAAATAAATAAATTTAAATTAAAGGGCTATATCGGTATAACAAGATAATGCACCGTAACTTCCAACACTTACCCTGTATTTTGCAGTAAATTCTTTTTTAAAATTAAGTTCACGATAACAGTCTGACGGCACCCTTGAAAATAAAATATTTAGGAGATCAGAAAATCGTTGTAAGCCTGCACCCTTTGAACTCCAGATATTTACAACATTTGAAGAATGATAAAGAATTAGCTTATCCAGTAATTCCAGAACTACATCTTTTCTTTGTGGAGTTATTTCAACTTTAGAAAGAATCTACAAGAGAACAATGAATTAAATAAAAAGTAGACAACTCAGTTTATGCAATATATGTACATTTAAAAAGGGATTGAGGGGAATAGCATTAGCAGCTGTACGCAAAAATTAACAGCTGTACTCCATAGCAGCTGCTTGTGCAAAAACCTGTCGACCATTTTTGCCTATTAAAGAAAAGACAACAAACTATGCGATTTTCTGCCAAAAATGGAAAAGTCTTCTTCAAACACGCAGGGTTTAACCGCAAGCGTAATTAACACATGTAATCAAGGCTACACAAAGCCTTGATTACACATGTTAGTTATTATTCTTGAGTAAAGACTCCTTTTTCCCCCCTCTATCCTGGATTTTCGGGGGGGGGGGGGAATGATTACAATTTGGGACCTGCCAACTACAGAAGAGTATGCTTTTCAATATTTCCAAAGTTATGGAATCTTACCGGCCTCAAAAAATGTGTTAATGTCCCTGATATGGCAATATTATGCAAAAAATAGTGGAAATTTTTAATGAAAAATTAAATATAAATAAATGATTAATATAATAAATTTGAAAGAGAAATAAGAATAGAACGTTTTTCTTGTATTTAGTAAATGGGTTTTTTTGGTTGGCGCAATCTCTTGTGGTCGACGGGATTTTCCGTAAGCACCATTTATTCTTACCGATTAAAAATCCCTAGATAAAAGCTTAATTTACATTTTGCAACTTGCATCAATTCTTCATTCATACTATTTAAAATAAATTGTTTAACTATTTTTAAAAAAATACCTTATAAATAATAACAGTTTCAAAATAGATTAAACTACAATATTCTAATTTCTAACAAAGATATCTGCTAATGCATTACAGAATTTTTAATATTTTACACGTTAACTAAAGTGTTACTATTTTCTCTATGCAAATTTCATATCCTGGCAAAGTAGAAACTATTACCACTTCATTTGTGGGGAATATTCAGGCAAGCTTCACATGCCAGTTATTCAGCGAGGAAAAAGCTTTGCATTTAATGATGTGTTCTTATGAAATAAGAACAAAAGTCTTGATGTAGCATTAATTTATAATTAATGACTTAATAGCCTCATAAATTACTACTCCACACTATATTAATTTATTGTGTTAAAATAACATTTTAGCAGTTTTTGCCCCTCTAACATCTGACATTATTTTTGAACATCTAGTTTTAAAAATACGATTTTACATTTAGTATATTGAATTTCTATTCTTAATAATTCTTAAGACTACAAACCTAATGGAACTCTTCAGTAAAAAATTGCTTTAAGTATCAAATTGGAATCTGAATATGCATTTTTTTACTTAAAAAATTTTTTTTGTTACATTATTTTTGAATTTTTTTAAATGAAACAATTAAAATAACTGTTACTATAATGAAAAACTGTTCAAGGTGTTAGAATGATACTGAAGTTTTAAGATTGTAATTATTTTTAAATAGAGTAAATAGAGGATGAGTGATTCAGTTACATATGATAGATTTTAAAACTGGCATAAAAATATACATATATGAAGCCAAATTTCTTTCTTTAGTAAAAATACAATGTAACCATTTCCTTTCCCCCCCCCCAAAAAAAAGATAAATTCTGTTTTTCTAAGTTGTAAGATGCAATGTGATAACGGGGGAAACTATGCATATGATATTTAAGGAATACTTAAATATTTATATGTAAAGCAACCAGCAGAGTAAATGCATTTTAAAAAATCACAAAATAAAAACTGATTTTCTTCAACATACCTCAATAACATAATCACCAGGTTTTGATCCATCTTTTGCAGAACATTCAGAAACTGCTTTATCAAGCAGTTCTTCTAATTCACAAAACATAACTTTCAAAATGGAAAGATCAGTCAAAGTAAAATCGGGAGCTCCATTATCTGAACTAGAGAAATCTTTATTATCATAATCTTTCACCAATTGCATTGTTTGAGTCACCTAAAAATTGTTGAAAGGCAACATTTAATGTTTCAATATATACATTTATTTAACTTACAAAATAGAATGAAGAAACTTCTAAACTACAATTCAACTTCCACATTTTAGTTTTTGGATATTAATAAGCTATAACAGTCATATTACTTGAAAGAAGTGGTTATTTTTTTTTCATATTTTACTTTGTCACTCCCCAAAAAATAATAAAATGTAAAACAAGTCATGCAGATAAGAAGGGTAGTTTTATTAACTAGCAACAATTCAAAATTATTTTTACTTAAAGAAGTTTGAAATAAGTATGACTTACAGTTAATTTCATAATAAAAAAAAAAAAAACTTTCAATTTACAAATCATTTTTACACACAAATGGATATGTCTTATCATAAAAAGGTACTTTCTGGTATAAGAACCCTCCACCAGAAAGCCACAGGAAAAGTATTCATGAGGCAAATCAATATGATGCCAAAATGGCTATGTGGCAACTTATGTATGCTCACAGCACATGCCTATGTAAGTAATGTGGATTTTCACATTTGAAATTCAAACATCACTTTTCCGATTCTCTTTTCAACTCTACTCAAATTTATTATGCTGCTACGATTCTTGTCCACTGCGAAAAAAAAAGGGGGGATAGTGCTATATCTCTTGTTCTGTTGGACTGATTGAAGAAATTCAACTTTTGTTTTTCCTGTCTCGAAAGCGCGACATAGGATATGTATTAGATTTATATATAGTGTTATTCTAATATAAGTGTTTTGACACAAAATTGGAGTTTTTCTGAAATGACATGTTAATTCTTTTCCATATTTCGATTCTACGATTCAAATTATGCCAAACTGCCAAGTTTCGTGAAAATTGCACTAGTAGTTTTTAAAACGTTAGCTCCTTAATGCTCACTGAATTTGATATATATTTGTTAATCTCTCTTTTTTTTTTTATTAAACTTACTTGATTCTTCCCCTCACATTTTGAAATTTAGGTTCATTCCAAATATAATTTGTCCATTTTTTATGATTTATTTTTAAAATTTGTACTTTTAAATAATTTTTATATATTTTTCAAAAAAAAATTTGAATCATAATCTATAGAATTTTTAGCATCATCTTAAAGTAGATGTATTCCTAAGCATACCTACAAAAAATTACAGTTTTTTATTCAAAAACTCCGAAGATATACATGAATTTATATATTGGTGCATTTTGAAATATTTGTTGAAAGCAATAATAACATCAAATGTGGTTTAAGCACTTTGTTAAAATTATTTGAAAATAGGAAAGATGTGACTTTTTTTCTTACCCATGCACAACATAAAAGGTAGGAACGATGTGACTTTTTTTCCATTCCTGCACAATGGAATGGAAAGGAAAATGGGTTGCCATATATTAAGAAATTTGCTAAGTGAATTATTCTTGGCCCAAACTGAAAAAAATGCACCAAAGTAAATTTTTGAAGTTCTCCATAAATTTCGCAACAAATTTTAGAAAATTTGATATTTAGGCATAATTTGAGTCACAGAATCGAAATATGGGGTAAAAAAAGTGGTATGCTATTTCAGAAAAAAGTTTGATTTTATGTCAAAATACCTATGTTAGAACAAAGCTATATGTAAATCTAATATATATCCCAAGTTGTGCTTTCGAGACATAAAAGACATAATTTGAATTTCGTCAATCGGCCCACTAGAATGGGAGATATAGAACTGTTCTCCCCTGAGTTGATGAACATTTGGCAAAATTTGTTTCGATCGCTATGTAACTATAACTGGTCTGATCCCAATGTAACTGTAACTCTGTATGCCTTCCAGCACGGCAGATGCGGGAAAAACTACATAAAACCGGAGACAACCACTCAGGGTATTGAGAGTTCTGAGAGATCACTGTGCAAGCTTATGCATTTGAGGCTTTTTGTATTGTCTGTGCTCAACATTCTTGGTAGTTTTAAGTGGTAACTACTGATTGTGCTCTGTCATACTGAGAAGAGCTGTACGAGTACTTTTATGTGAAAAGTTCCAGAACTGTTAAGTGTTTGGGGAAAAATAAATTTCATAAAGCTATCATCAGTTCTGTATGCATTCAATCCATTACACAGTCGTACGCATGTAATGACACCTATTTATCATAGCTTTCGATTTAATAAGCATTCATGTCATAAAACACAGATCAAAGATATGAATTTTCCAGCAGGTCACTTAATTATAGTTTTTTTATAATTTTATTATTTTTTTAATTTAAACGTTTTTATGCATTAGTATCCTGTACTTCAAGATTGGGGTAGTCTATATTTTGAAGTACCTCTTGGATTATTGCCAAGTTGTTGCTTCATTTATTTCATTCATTTATTTTTATTTCACCTGAGTATCTTTACGGTGTATGTTTTGGAAACCCTATCGTGGCATGATTGGTTGTAATGCGCATTTGTGCTGATTTTGATTGTTGGGAGAATATTTCTCAAGGCTTATTTCTGTGTTGGATGTCTATTAGAAAGTACATTGTTTGTTTTGTGCTTTGCACCATAAAATGGCTGCCAGTCGTAACATTAACCTGAAGTTTCTGTACAGTTTGGAACGAACGGGAAAGAAAGCACTGATTGACTGGTTTGTAAATGAAGATTTAATCCAGGGGTCCTTAAGCCTTTTGTCCTAAGAACAGATTCTAGAATATCTGTTGAACAGCAGGCACCATTTTTCAAGGTGAATTTATAGTAGCATAGAGTTAATAATATATACACATAAAAAAAAAAGGATTCTTCGCATTTCGCTTTGTGCTGGTATCTGCATTTGACGCAATTTCTATTTCATTAAAAATGAGAAAACTTTCATATAGAATTTTACTGAAAACTAAAACACTTTTATTATGATCGCACCGTGGCAGGCACATGTTTAAACGATCAGTGGGCACCATGGTGCCAACAGGCATAGGGTTGGGAAACCCCAGTTTAATCAGCAATGCTGGAAGTTGTATGATTGCCTTTCTGATACTGTCTTCACTCACTTCTCAGTAAACCACGCAGTGACATTTAAGGATCCGGAAACAGGAAATCACTACTATCAGATATATCTCATATCACTACTATCAACAGTATGTGGGGTGTATTAAAAAGAGATTTTCAAAAGTAATGCCACTGACAGTCTGGCATTATGGAGAACATTTTTGATTTTTACTTTTGTGAATTTATATGGCAATGGCAGTATACAGATTCAGACAATTTTAAACAGCTTTTTGATGCTGTTAAGGAATTCTGTGTGCCACACACCGAATACACAGAAATTTCTAAATAAGGTCGATTGATATTTCCTTTTTGTACTGTGCAGATTAGATAACATGTATTCCCATTTGTATGCTATCGCCTTGTTTAATTTTGATTTAAAATGCAGTTTATTGAGACAATAACGTTTTATGCTTTAATTACGCTTTATTCAGGGTTGCTACTGAAACTGAAGAATGAAATTTCCCGTCTTTTCCAGGTGTGTTTCAAGAAAATTCCAGTCTATCTGCATAATGCACTTTGGCTGTGCTAAGAGGTTAATTATGGTACCACTTGAAAACAGAAAAATTTGCCAATTATATATGACATATATATATATACATAATATAATACAATCCCCAAAGCATTACTATTATAACTATAATAGTTGTTGTTTTCTCCACTAAATATTGAGATTAGAATCTGCCAATCTGGACTAAAAAATGTCTTTTTTTTTTTCAGACATTTTGCAGCTAAACGAAAGAAAGAAATTTATTTAATGGCACTTTTAAATAAATTCAGGTATTTTATATTTATTTAGCAGCCTACATAAGCAACAAAGATGAGCATTAAATTTTGTGATGGTATGTCATCATACTGCCAGAATTAGCTTCAGGATTATGCCGGAGAAAATTTCCTGAAATTTGAAAGTATAAAATAAATAAATAAATAAATAAATTTAGAGGGAAGAAGCAACATTAAATGATATGAATAACATTAAAGTAATTAAAAATTGAATTACAATAATCAAATATATTTTGGCAAATATGATTATATTAAATGATAGATGACTGATAACTATTTTTTTTTATTTACTGCAAAATGACAAGTAAGGCATTTATTTAAAAAAAAAAAGCTTTAAAAGATTTTGCAGTAAAATCCTAGTATACGCGATTGGCACGATTTTGAAAATTGCCGCCAACACCAAAATGACCCATTTACTGCTCATCGTAATGTCGCCAAATCCCATGTGTACTGTACATGGAGGTTAGAATAGAATACATGAAGGCTATTCGAACCTCTATGGTATGGTATACTAGGAATCAAATCCAACCCTAAAATTCCGCGAATTTCGCGCAGAGTGCAATGTGTCCAGATCAATGACACATATTTCCATAAACATGAATACAATCGTGATAAGTGGGACCTGGAAGGGAGTATCAGTGAGTGGAGGGTATACTAGGAATTGAATTAATCAATCAATCATTTTATGCTGGGATGTCGCTGTGAATATGCAATGTATCCATCTCATTGATACTTATGCTGCAAGGGCGCATGACAATGCTTGTTCTACACTGGGTAAGTGGAGGTATTGGAGTTAGGGAAAAGGGGGTGTGACTCCATCGAAATGAATAAACTGATTTTGTTTTTAAATGAGAATACCTATTTTCTTTAGTCCAACATGCCATGCGCATGCGAGTCTCTCGATTCTTGAGGTTACTAGAAACCAAAGTTGCCGGAAACTCGCTTAGCCTTTCTAAAAGACAATCTGATTGGAACTGTGAAAATTGTCTCTACGCCAGCTGCCCGAATGACGCTCACGCGATAAGTAATTCATCAAGAACGTCATCGCTTCAAACGTCTGCACAAAACTTGCTTTTTGGGGGGGGGAAATCGCTGTATGAAATTCCCTGACTTTTTCAGGTTTTGACTAAAATATTTAAATTCCCTGACATTTACCTGAATTTTTTGGTCAATTTTCGAATCCCCGGACTTCTTCTGGTTTTCCAGGTAGTGTGGCAACTCTGTTTATTGCATTATGTTTTAGATGCCACTTTACTTGGGAGAGCATTGCACGTAAACAATAATGGCATCAAAAAACCGCCAAGGGAGACCCATGAAATCCTCAAAATTGATGAATATTATTAATTTTAGAAGATTCAGTCTGAGAGAAATGCTAAGATTTTAAACTTTGAAAATAAAAAGATAAAAAATATTTTAAATACAAAACTAAACCTCATTGATGCAGAGTGCAAGATCACTTGAACGTAACTGGAATGACATGCTTTCTTCGCAAGCACCTTCTATATTGTGAGCTTCATCAAATATCACAACATTTCCTTGCAGTTCTATCCCATGAGATCGTCTGCTTTTAGGGTCTATTATATAGTTGTAAGGGGTGAATATGATATCAGCTTTAGATTTCAGGTTTCGAGCAGCATAATAAGGGCACACACTATTAAAAAAAATTGAAGTTAAATCAAAAACCTCTTTAATAATACATGCTACATGTGTAAATACATTACTTACCTCTAACTAAAATCATAAATAATAAATATATACAGTAGTTTAAACAATTTTGATATGAACAATGAGATGGTAATAAAATGGTATTAAATACATTTGATTGAAGATTATTAATTAATGAGTTAATAAATTTTTTTATTGCTTTCTCTTATGAACATAGTGTCAAAATATGTGTATATTTACAAAAATAAAATTTATACAAAAACTCCCATAGAATAGTACATTATAGAAGCCATTCATGGAAATTTTCAAAAAATCAAAAGTTTCACTTTTAACTTCTTTTTAGATGACCCATTTTCCAGACTTTCTTGCACCAGTGACATGTTTTACATTACCATAAAAAGCTTCTTCATTTTCATGAGATTTTATTGATATTCACTCTCAGTGGATCTGTTCATCAATATGCATACAGCTTTTACTAGGTGTTATAAGCTGAGATTACAGTTTTATATTTAAAGACTTAAATGAAAACTGACAGAAATACTTTTTGATTAAAGCTCATACCTAACTTCGCATCCCCAAGTATAGTGAATGCAGCCAAATATGACACCAACAACTTAACTTTGTATTGTCAAATACAACCAATGTTGATCTTCTGTTTTTAAATGCAACTGAAAGAGTTCTCTGATGGTGATTAAAGTAATCATTCTCCTGGTGAGACAATATTTTATATTTTGAATTTAAAGTGAAGCATAGATCAGCGGATGCACAATGATGAAAATTTGGGGCTTACGGGAGTAAGAAAGAGAAGCAATAGTTTTTATTTTAAGAAAAATTATATTTTGGATAAATAATCGCAGCATCTGGGAGAACAAATCAGAGGAAATGCAGTATAAGTCATATAATCAACAGACTGAAGTGAGGAAAAAATAATTGGTTTTATCATAGTTGCATTCCGTTTGTTATTAAAATCAGATTTATTTTCAAGTCAAAGTGAGAAAATAGCAAACTCAGGATTCCATGCATGCCAGTTAAATATGTTTCATAGCAAAAGGGGGCTGAAATAGTTATTTGATAAAATTACATATCAAAATGCCACAAGAATAGTCAAAGAATAAATCAGATCTAGAGTTAATAGCTGAAGTTTATTTAGTCAAAAATAAAATAATATAAGTACGGCTTTTATCACAGCAATGAATTTCTAGTAGTGTTTGCCAACAGTCAAATGGGATATTTTGTAAACCAGCGCAGGCAGCAACATCAATATTTTCAGACAGTTGGGAAGCACATAAAATGGAAAAGCTAAATGATTTAATCTTTCAAAATAAACATTTCAAAATTAATCACAAATATAACTGTTGATATATGATTCTAACTAAAAAAATTGAGGCTATGGGGCTTTGTGACACAAAAAATTACAGGGAACAGCTCTGCAGAATGTAGGCATATATTCATGTGGTTAAACCTGATGCAAATATCCTTTAATTGAAATCTTTCTTCCAATAAGAAATTTCTGGCCTCTTAAATTTAAAATCTTTTTAGAATAATGTTTTATACTGAATACTTATTTCTGAAATTTGTGTTTTTTCATATTTTTTTACATCTTTTACAAACATTTTAATAACTAAAATAAATCTATTTGTATATAACTGCTATCAAAACTTACTTTTATTAATTTTTTTATCTGCCTTAAATCTTTATGCAAACACTTTTCATATTTGATTATAAGTCTTAAAAATATTTTAAATCCATTTGTTTCTAACAACCATCAAACCTTTTAATTACTCTTGTTCTTCCGTTTAATGCAGCTTGAGCTTTTCTTAGAAAGCTGCTGTAGTCAAATTCCAAGCAGAGAAAAAAATCAAAGAAGGTGCTGGCTTTAAGCAAAAAGCACGAAAGTTTCTTAATACGGACTTTATCTGCATGCA
>KK119602.1:100854-115432 GCA_000611955.2 Stegodyphus mimosarum | reverse complement strand
AACAGATTTTAATATTCAAGTTTTGATAACAATTTTATAAAAATTCATGCAACTATATTCATATAAACATTGATTACATGTCTATGATTGAGGAATTTAACAAATTGAAAGGCATTAAAAATTTTTAGTTACATACGTGTGTTTCTTTCCTAAAGTAATTAAATCCTCTATATCTGCTATTGATGTTTCATGATAATCAGTCTGAGAAACTATCTTTTCTTCATAATTCAAATGAAATGGACAGGTTTTGCTCTTGATTTTGGATCGACACATATACAGTTTGGTTGCATGGGTTTCCGCTTTGCTTACTTCTGGATGTATACACAATTGGTCTCGTGAACCAAGAGCAACTGACTTCACACTGCATAGAATAGAAATAAAACTTCAGATGTAAAATATACACAGCAATAAATAGATTTTTGATAAAAGTACAAAAACATAAGAGAATATTTTCAGTTCAGCTGTATTTATTTTAGATGAATCTTCACTTAAAGATCTGACTAACAATTAAATTTTAGCTACTTTTGCCCTACTAAATCTATATCAGCAACTGCTGCAAATTATTCATGTATTTACCCGATCTGAGAAATCAACCATATTATTACTTAAATGATAATGGTTTCAATTAAATAATTACAGTATATTCCGGCGTACAATGCACACTTTTAGCACCAAAAATATGATTGAAAATTTACTGGTGCATGTTATACTCCGGATATAAAAATGATAGATTGAAAATATGGAAAATATCAGACAATAGCATTCTTTTGGACACTTGCACTGAATACAAGGCATTCACTTTGCAGGTAAGCATTTAACTCCCACACACATTGTTCCCCTTACCACTTGTTAGTTCGATATACCATTGTTCGAAAGGCTAGGTCAAATCTTCGAATAAGTGATCTCAAAAGATAAAAGAGTACCGCACCTTTTAGGTTTCTTCCTAAAGAACTGGGTGCGCGTTATACAGCAAATATACCTAAAAATTTAAAAATATAACTTGCAATTATAGATGGGTGTCATACACTGGAAAATAATATATATAAAACTTTAAAATACAATGAAACCCCACATCACAAATAAATTATCTGAACAAAAACACTTTGGATGATGAATGGTGCCTCAAATTATGAGCACTCAATTCAACAACATATGATTTTCTAAAGTGCTTTGAAATAACACTTGTAGACTTCTGTAACTTAAACTGTGTTAAAACTTGTGGACTTCTGGATTTTCGTATTTCTTATTGCTTAGCTCTCATTAACAAAGCTTGGATTAAGTGATTTACAGGGCCACAAATTCCCACTGTAGAAAATTACATCCAGATTGGGTTGCAGGTAGAGCCTTTTTAGAAATTTTTTTGTTATTTATATCTCTAGGAAAAACCATGACTAGGAAGTTAACAATGAAAATGTGAAGGACCATAAAAATGAACTCAATAAGAAAGAACTACAATTTCAGAAGCAGTAACAAAAAATAACAGTGGAAGAAATATCTTCAGAAGAAAATGATGGGAAAAAGTGAATCCTAGTTCTCTGGTAACAAAAATACAGCAGAATGGGGGAAAGATGTAGAGTTTTCACATATCAGCCCCATCCTCACAAAGCAGTAGCAAGCTACTGAATTTCAATGAAGCCATCGTTATCTCTTATGAAGGGACAGACAATCGTACATTCATGCCTTCTCAGGGATTTGAACTCTGGCCCTTCGGAATGGTAGTTAGTGTCACTAACCGCTTTCCTGTCGGTGGCTCAATGAGAATACCATGTCTCACTTTAGGAACTGTTTAAAATCTAAGCAAAACCAATCACGCTAGATAAATTTTGAGTGAAAGAGGCCCAGTCAGGACCAATCTTAATCAGAGTTGAGTGTCACTTATAGAAAATGAAAAGGTAAAACAAGATGCTCCGTAAAGACCATCATTTATCTGATGCTTTAATGGAATGAAATTTCACTTCCAAACAATAAAATCTCCTTCATTATTTTCCATTTACACCATCCACTCTCCTTCATATAGATACAGTAAAATTAAATTAAATTTTCATCTATTTTCTCTTTTTAATATAGTGTTTATGTTTACACATTTTCATTGGTTTCAGGTTTATGAATTTGGATATAAAGTACTGTTGTACAGTTTTAAATGAGCAATTATATGCGGTCCACAAATGAATCAATCCACTTTACTTTAATACCTATTACATTAATTCCAGCTGATGAACAGTTTCTGGAATGAATTAAATTCATGAACTGAGATTTCACAGTACTACATCTTATCTTGAAAAATGCTTTTCTAAAGAAAGTTATTTCTGATTCATATTAAGCTGAAGAAAAAAAACACGAAAATTCAAACTCTACTAATCAGTTTTATTTCGCAAGAAAATTATTTGTCATAAGAAGGGTAACAATCACAATTTATGAAATTTAATATTGATATATGGCAGTATCGGGTAGTAGTGGATTATTGTCAATTTGTTGTTTTATTTATGGTAACCCGATTATTTTAGGTTGAATGTAATGGAAACCTTATTATGACGTGATTGGTTGCGATAAGTGATTTTGATTGTTGGGAACATATTTCTCAGAGCTTACTTATGCATTGGATATTGGTTAAAAAGTACGTTGCTCATTTTGTGCTTTATACCATAAAATGCCTGTTGGTGGTAAGATTAACCTGAAGCTTTTGTACGCTTTGGAACGAATGGGAAAGAAAACATTGATTGACTGAAGTGTAAATGAAGATTTAAATGGCTTCTTTCACCTCTCAGTAAAATATGCAATGAGTTTTAAGGATTCAGAAACTGGAGCTCACATCAACACTATGGAAGGTAGGTGGGGTGTAATAAAAAGGGATTTTCAAAAGAAATGCTGCCGACAGTCTGAAGGATATATATTTTTGATTTTTACTTTTGTGAATTTATGTGGCGACGGAAGTATATGGATTCTAGTTCAGATAATTTTAAACAGTTTTTGGATGCTGTTAAGGAATTCTTTGTGCCACATACTGAAAACAGAGAAATTTCTAAATAAAATAAGTCAATATTTTCTTTTTGTATTGTGCAGATTAGATAACATGTATTTCCATTTTTATGTTATTTCCTTGTTTTATTTTGATTTAAAGTGCAGTTTACTGAGATTACAACTTTTTTATATGTTTTAATTATGTTTTGAACACTATTTTACTTGGCAGAGCACTTCACGTAAACAAGAATGGCCTCCCAAAAATCTCCAAATTTCACCAAGGGGTACGCTGAAATATATTTTTCGTGGCAGTATCTGCAAAGATCATGCTTTCTCTGGAAATGTTTGCACCCTCTGGTACTAATTAACACACGAATAAATACTTAATTAACTGATTAGTAAGGAAGATTTCCAGCAAATTTATATGTTTACTTCTCCTTGTAAAAGTCATTTGGTGTTTTCAGTTGTTCATGACTGAGGAATAAAAAGGATTAAACTGTAGGATGTTCTATTAAAGAACCAAGATAATAATGTATCATTTTCAGTGACAATCATGGATCAGAGAAGTAACACGAAAATTATTGCAAATTAGGGTTATATTTAAAATCAGATAATTAGTGGTAATACAAAATTTTTAACTGGAAAAAGAACTGCTCATTATTGATATAAATGTAGTTAATTACTCAAATGACATTTATCATTAATATACTTTTCAAAATAATCAGCAATTATTTTCCATTTTTCTATATTTTAAATTTTTTCAGTTATTTAGAAATTTTTCATATTAGGAATTAAGGTACTTTCTGATTATTCGCAAACCCTTCCCGAAAATTTGCCAACCACTGGCATCTAATTTTCACCAAACACAAAAGACAACATCCATTTTCAAAATTTGCAGCATATTAAGATTTACATAAAACAACAAACAATTAACAAAATTTTAAATATAAAAAAACTCCATACTAAAATCCTTACATATCCCCCCCTTTTTGTGTTGTTCTTTCCATGTACACAGGGATCAGTTTTAACTTCAAAAAATATCAGAAAATTACAGAAACTCAGTATCTTTCATTAAGTGACTATGTGCATACTTTCGTTATTTCTATTCATACAGCAATCTGTTTTCACTTTGAAAAAATCAGAAAATCGTATAAATTCAACATCAGTGCACAAATTTTGATCCATAAAATTCTATCACTTGCAAAGTACAATTTTGTGAAATGCAAATTTTTGCATTCAACAAACAAACACTGAATTTGTTGAACAAAACACTGTATTTCTGAAGAAATGCAAAAATTTCTTTTTCATCAGCCAGCAAACTCCACAGTTCCATTATAATTCCTTACAAAAAAGGGGGGAATACAGTTGAATACAACAAAATAAACGCTAATCAGAAAAATTATTGCCAAACTGGAAAGAAGAAATCAGTTCTTATCTGCTTTATGTCCACACATACCTGAGTTGTTGGCTGCAACATAAATGCATTTGGGCAAAGTCATGGGTTGCCTCTTTTGGTGACATAGTGCGTTGCCTCGTGAATACTTTTCGGGAGACTGTGGATAATCAGAAAATATCAAAACACAGTTGCAGTACTATTCCATTAGAGTGGTGTCAGTTAAAAATCTGCCACTTTTTTTTGGTCACAAATTGTTGTCAAATATAAAATTATGAAATAGTAATAGAATTCAAAAGACTAAAAAAATTATTTCCTAAAAAGTAATTCTTTTTTTATTTCTTAACTCTTGAAGAATGTGAATTTTTCTTTTTAATTCTTTAATTTATAATATTCTACACACAAATAAAAAGTAATAAAACAAAATTCAATCTAAAAAAATGACACAATTACATTCAATATTGCAGAAAAATTTCAGTTTTTTAATGTATGGATGAGACATAAATTCTATCAAATATGACTCTAAATGGCGGTGAGCAGTGCCCCGCTGAGATTAACTTCTTCATTTAGCACTGCCCCACAGTTTGGCATCCAATTTTGAGGTCTACAAAATTATAACCGTGATTCACAGTGAAATGTTCATACCCAGCATTTTTTATTCCTCTTTGGTATATCCTTTCCAGCAGTCTGGAAATATAATGCTGCCATCCGTGATATTTTCCTGAATGGCAGTCATAAATTGGTAGCATAATGATTAGGAAAGGCGACCAGAAAACATTCTTTGCTTTCCTGGCATAAACCCACGAATACCCACTATTCCAGAAGAGCATGTCCAACGTTTTTTCTTTTTGAGAAAAGACTTTAAAGTAGTTATTCCAAACTATTTTCATACTATGGCTGATTTCTAACTGAAGCTGGTTAAATTCAATCAACGTCAATTCCTGACACCACAGATAAATAAAATGAACAGCACTGAGGAAAGAAAGACATGAGCCTTCAAATCATGGTTTGTTTCTCAATTCTTTTTTTTTTTTTCACAGCAAAAACGTACATAACAAAGACATATAGGAGATTTGTTTGAGTTGCAAGTTAAGTTCATCAGATGACTTTGAGAACAAAGTCTATTTCTATGAATTATTTCTTTGTTCTGAAAGAATCTTATGGCAGTCTCTTCGTCATTAGGAAATTGCAAAATTGCATAATCCATCATATTAAAAAAATGACTACATATACCACAAAAAAAATTAGTGATGATATTTCAAACAAGAACTACAAACCTCGAATCACAATATTTCAGACATAAATAATACTCAAAATAACAAGTGACAATATTTGAAACGAAAAGTAGAAATCTTAACCCACGATATTTGGTGTTGTCGTAGCATTGTTTTCTTCTCATTTTTTTCCGACACTGCTCTAACGAAATAGTACCGTAATTGCTATTATAAATTTTGTTTTGTGTGATAAATGATAAAAAATTCTTTTTCATATCCTTAGTTTCAGTATTACATACTCTAAGATAACAATCTATTTGATACACATATATCTTGGTATTCTTCTGTTATCAGAACTGGATTTAAAAATGTATATATATAAACAGGTGTATATCCATGTATGTGCACATATATATATATATACATGCATATACACATATGTTTCCAAATCTCATCCTGATAACAGAAAAGTACCAGCATCTTTTATATTTCAAGGTCAATAAAAGGTTTTATAGAATTATAATTTTATTTCAAGGTAAACGCATAACATGCTATAAAAGTTATGCAATACTAAAATTAATCAACACTAAATGAAAGGAATATTTACAGGAACTTTAAATAGGTAATTTAACTCAATTACATCTCATTTTCATATTTCACAAAAGAAAAATGAGGACTCATGAAATAACAAGGACATTAAAATCAGAACTGTTTCTATGATACTGTTTTGCATTATTCCGAGAAATATATATTCTATGCAATGAAAAGAAATGAGCCTACAATTATTCAATTTATATGAAAAGCTTGCAAGAAGTTTACAGAAGTTTACCCATTTTTTAAATGGTTTAATTCTTGTAACATTATCTAGTCCATAAACAGGAATTAAATAATTAAACAATTAAATGTTACAGTCAAATCGTCAAATGATAATTCTTATTTAACTAAATGTATGTAATGCATTAAAAAAAAATTTCCTACTGTTTATAGCTGCTCCTTTTTAACTCTTGAATAGCTTGAGATAGTTGAGAGTGTGTCCTGGAACTGTATATGATTTTGGGAAGCACTAATAAAAAAGGAAAAGAAAAATATTTATGAAACGACTTATTCAGAAAGCATCCATTTATCTATTCATATCATTCATTACCTTACACCTGTTTTTTTATATGTATCACAAAAACATACTGAAGTTTGTTCCAGAATCCCAACTTCCTGTGACTCCATCTATTGCAGATTTTAAATCACTCAAAATTCCAGAAACACCAGTAAGAGAGTTCTGTATCACAGAAAGTTGCTGCTGAGCTTTCCGAGTTTCTAACCATGCGAGAGAGGAACACAGAAGACTAAGTGTTTTGCCAGTACCAGTGGGACTTTCAAGAATACCATTAACACCCTGTCATTAAAGCAAAACATAAAGAAAAACATGAAATATACTAATATTAAAAACAGCTCTGGTTCTTCACAAGCATATAAAATCTGAAATTTGTCACCTTTTGAAGGCATTCAATAACTTTTTTCATGTAATCTTCTTGAACTTTATATGGCAGATATGGAAATAACACCGGAATACCACTAATAATTTGTTGTGACATTATTTTAATTAGAAAATAACAAAGAAAAGTGACTTCAAAACTTCACAAATCAAACTTTGCGCAATTTGAGCGCCTTACGGTTATAATCATGATACACGGTCAAAATATGAAAATAAATGTTGAAAGTTTTAGTTCATAATATTTCCGCTAGTCTTACAAAATTTTATTTCATTTGTCAAGTAATTTTTTTCAAAAAATATTATATTAGATTACTAAAAAATTGAATTAAAATTCTTGCAAAGAAAATTTTTAACAATAAAAGTAATTAAGAAATTTAAATAAAAATGTTTAATCCGACGCAAATAGAAATGACTTCTGTCGGTTATTTGACAGCCTTGGTTTTGTTTTTGAATGTGCTCTGCTTCCTATTGTGATATTTTATTTATTTACTTTTTTGCTATAACACTGTGCAGTGAGTTAATGATGTGGATGGTGAAGCACTGATTATTTTCTATTAGGATTATTAAATATATATATATATGCTTCCATGCATTTCAGGTATCATATAATGTTTGTAGAAAATTTTAATATTTGAATTTATGATCAACTGTGACAAACGTTTAATGAAACTATTATTTTGTTTTTAATAATTTACATGTATTATAGTAATGTAGATATATATATATACATTTAGTGACGAAAAAAGTAGCTTATTTGTTTTTGTTATAGGATGAATTTCTTACTCAGGATGTGGCCTGTCAAGATTTTTTTATATAGTGTACTTTCGGGTATGATATGCAATTTAGTTCTTTGCGAACTATTTACGGCTGTTGTTGATTTGGAGAAACTGTTATATACCGAAGGCGAACTCATAAAGACTATAGATAAATATATTGAAATGGAAGAGAAAAGACTGCAAGAAGTTAAAAAGTGAGTTATTGGTATTTGAAATATTTCTCATCCCTCAATGAATTAAATCGTCTGTTCAATTCAGTATTGTTTTCTGCAATTTGTTAGACGGCATTTGTATCGAACGTATTTAGAAAGTCATTCAGGTTAATAACTATAGTTAAATTAGTACTAAAAGAAATACTGTTGCAAATTTCTATATAATTGCCGTTAAATTAGTACTAAAAGAAATACTGTTGTAAATTTCTATATAATTGAATTCAGATTAGAATTAAAGTATTTGTCTTAACTATAAAGTAAGGAACAGAATATCTTCTGTAAAATTCTTTTATAATGAATATTTTGAAATTATAAGATGAGAGTGAAATATATGCAGTATTATATATGAATTTTTAGAAAATAATTAATACTATACCAGATTTGTAATATAATTCACCGTAAAATATACTGATGTTTTACTAACTGATTTAAGATTTTAAACTTATAAAAATCCTTTTTTTTTAATTGGGGTACTGAGAATATTTAGTCAGTTAAAATAATATGTAGTCAGTTAAAATCTAACGCTTAATTAGTTTAGTTGGTTGAAAAGCTTGGTTGATAAGATCCAGGATAATTCTTCTCATATTTGATATTTTTTCATAACAAAATGTGGAGAGTCTTAATTTTTATTTTCACTACAGCACTAAATAAAGTACCTGCATGTTGAAGAAACAATCATTTATTACCATAAATCTCTATGATTAAATAATTTGACTCCATAGCTGGCTTTTTGCTTGGCAAATATCTCAAACCAAAGACTCATGAAAAAGACAGCATTGCATTTCTTCTGAAATATGGTGTTGCAAATGCGAAAATTCACATTTCTTAAGTTTGTACTTCATAAATGATGGAATGTTATGGATCAAAATTAGAGTTTTAATGCTAAATTTGCACAGTTCTATGATTTTTTAAATGAAAAACAGATTACTGTGTATCTGGAGAAACAACAGCACATGTAGTGGCAAATTTCTGCCTTTTTCTGATATTTTTCCAAGCAAAAACAAATGATGCATACATGGGGAGAACCAACAGTATTCGCAAAACCAAGTTGTGGCCGATACCCACTTTCTGAAATTTTCCGTTGTTTTATTAAGCTAAAACAGATTGCTGTGTACATAAGGAGAGCAGAGGGAAAAAAAGTGTATTGTTATCTATATTTCTCAGGTTTAAAATTTGGTTAATTGATTTCTGTCCTATGTAATTCCTAGTTCACTGTCATTTTTGAAAACGGCTGTTGTCTTTAAGGTCTTTGCAAAAAATTAATTAGCAACTTTTTGGGAGGTGTTGTCAATAACTGGAAAGTACCAAAGTGTGTCTAAGTTTATCTTGTTTATTTTGTTTAATGACACACACACACAAAAAAAAAAAAAATCATTTATAAGCTGATCTCTAGTTCTGTTATAATGATCTGTTCTGTGTGTATAATATTTTGTTATGCAAGTTCTTCAACTTATTAAAAATATGCAACCTAATTTAATAACAACTATTGTAAAATTAAAGTAAAATATCCAACATTACATCTTAAAATTAATATTGAAAGTAGGTAGACACAATTGGAGGTAGTTTGTTGCACAAATGCTTTATTGCCATGTTATATAACTTGACTTATGAAGCTTCTCTTTAAATGGTTGCATTTTCAACATAATTCCCCTCGAAAAGTATTTCAATATTGTTGCGTGCACACAGGTTCATAACAGATTGAATGCACAAGTTTGATAAAAGGTTATTCTTATCAAAAGAAATATAACAGAGTCCTGGAATTTTTCTTGGAAATATTTGTACAAGTGTTCACAGTATCATGCAGTAATAATCAGTAGGTACACTTTAAAGTACTGAACATGTTAAATAGAATGGAAAGCTCAGCATAGAGAAAGCTAATCTGATCAACAATAGCAACAGCATGTTCTCTGGCTTTTTATAGTCACGAGAGATTGTAGTAATTTCTGCTTCTGTAGATTTCTGGAAAGCAAAAGAGTAGAAGAACATTTACAGCTAACACAGTAGTCAATCATATTTATTCAAATTAAATATAAATTACGAGATATCTATTTATTAGATGTTAAATACACGTGCTCCTGTATTTTTACTTTTCCACCATAGCTTTCTCTTAAAATACGTCTTGTGCTGCATTGCACTGGGAAATAAAACAATTAGTGGCTAGACTGCAGATTACGGGCCAGTCGCCAAATGAAGCGAAATCTGGTAACCTCTTGGCGTCGTGAAAATCGTTAGGATTTAAGGTTACAGTTTATAGCATTTAAGCAAGCTTTTTGTATTTTCGTCATTTCACTGTGCTTCTAGTAAATTGTGTGAGCAAAATGGCTGACGTCGAAAGAGTTGAACGTGTGGATTTTACTTATTTGATTCAGTTGCAAGATAAGGGCGAAAGATTTGTGATAGAATGGTGCATGAATTATGGTTTGATTGCAAGTATGTACGAATGTCCTAAGTGTAAAAATAGTATGCAATTACTTGAAATGAAAGATGCGACAGATTTGTGTGAATGGAGGTGTGTGTCCATTATATGTGGTTAAGCACATGGTTGAAATGAGCCGTAGAGTTGGTGTTGAATGAGTGCGCCATTTTGAATTTCATCTCCATTGTATTGTTACATTTTAGTGTGGATATAAACAAATGTGAGTTTCTACTATTTATTATAAATAAAAATTTATTGTAAAAATATAAATTACATAGTTAAAATTGTTTAACCACTTTTTTTTTTTTTACTATGCTATTGCTCATGTTCAGTAGATCAAAATTTTGAATTTTATCTTTTTTTTCTTCTGCATTTTTTTTTAAATTTTAGATTAAATATGAATCAATGCTTTCTTATTTTTTTTAAAGTTTTAGCTTAAATATGAATCAATGCTTTCCGATCATTTATTGCTGATTTACTGCTTATTACAATTTCTTAAATTTCGTGCTAAAACGTTTTACTACATTTTGCTACTGTCTTAAAAATGGTATATATTATGAAAAGTTTTAATATTGTTGATGCCATAAAATACATAGTTATTAACTTTCAAATACTTTATCGTTGTTTTCCTTGAACTTCTGTTTTAGATATTTTTGCATGTTTACACGATAAATTTTTTGCATGTTTAAAAAATTCATTCAGATTCGGAACCATTTAATATGGCAATATGATAAGTTAGTGATTTTCTAAAACGTGCAAAAGTAACCGATTTGGCGACTTTTTGAAAATGCGCCAAACTGGCCCGTGATATGCAGTTTTACCCATTAGGTAAAAGTATATTTATGGTTGCCCTACGAAAATTGGTGATTTTTATAGTACATGGACACCGAGTTTGTGCAATTCTTTGACTTGTTATTTTGGCTTTGTGTAGCGGCAATTTTTGTTTTCTTAAAATATGTCTTGTGCTGCATTGCATGGAGAAATAAAACAATTGGTAAAAATATATTTATGGCTGTCTCTTGGCGAATTTTGGTGGTACATGGACACTGAGTTTGTGACTTGTTATTGTGGCTTTGTGTAGCATTGATTTTTGCACCAAAACTTGGTGCTACACAAAGCCAAAATAAAAAGTCAAAGAATTATACAAACTCAGTATTCATGTACACATTGACATATTTTCACTTAAAAAAAAATCAGAGAGTTGCACAAACTTGGCATTGTGCACTCCCTTGACTTTGTCCAAGTACACATCAATCTATTTTCATTTAAAAAGTCAAAGGAGTAGCGAATTCTACACTATAGCCAAACAAAAAATATATAAACTCAGTAAACTACATTTTAAATCAAACATGGAAATAACATAAAAAAAGAAATTCATCTTAGCACTAAAGAAAGGAAATATCCACTTACCTTATTTAGAAATAAAACTTCCTAAAATTATCTGAACTAGAATATGTATACTGGCATCGCCGCATAAATTCACAAAAATAAGAGTAAAAAATATTCTGAATAGTCCCGGTATCCTCCGATGTTCGATCATTTTCTTTTTACAAACAGGACACTAATAATGGCTACTAAGTAAACCTTCATTTACACCAGTCAATTAATGCTTTTTTTCACTTTCATTTCAAATCGTACAGAAATTCAAATTAATCTTATCACATTCAGCAATTTTACCATGTAAACCACAAAATAACCAACGTACTTCCTGACCAACATCCAACACACAAACCCTTACAAATCATTTCCCAGCAGTCAAATTCTCCAGGGTTTTCATAACATTCAACTACCCTGGTTATCATAAGTGAAACAACTTGGCAATAAATAAAACAACAACTTGGCATTAATCCAAGAGGCACTCTTAAATATACTATAACCAAACAATTTGACTTATAATTCTACTAAAAATATAACTAAATACAAAATTCATAACAATATTTTTCTTGCATTTTATGTAGATTGAAAGAAGAGTATGGAAGGCTTCATCAGGTTGCATCTGTTGACTCACAGTCATTTCTAGAAAATCCAATTAATGCATTTTTATTAGTGAAACGACTAAGTGCTGATTGGAAAGCTGCTGAAAATTTAATGTTAAAAAGTGCAGGCAAAGGTGAGAAGCCCATTTTATTGTTGTTTAGAATTATTTTTAATATAGATTTTTACATTGCCAAAATTACAGTATTTAAAATTTTTCAGAGGATAATTATTTTAATATAAATTACGTTTTTTGTAAAAAAATTTTTATTTTAACTTGGAAGTGATGAAGTCTAAAGAATAAGTATATATTTCAAGTTATGAAGTTAAGGAATATGTATAAGTACTCAAAGGTTTAAGCAATCTGATTTAATAATTGCATTTAATAAACAAATACTGATGGTTATTTACTGGAAGCATGTCTTCCTTTTTTAAAGTATCGCTATGAGGGCTAACTTTCACAATGGAGACATTAATACTTCTGGAAATGTTATCCCTTATGACTTATGCTGAACCTGATCAGCAGATTACACTGCTGTAATTTGATTTAAAAATTAATTGAATAACTTGACACATGTGTTTGCAAATATTCAGTTAATTAAGTCATAGTGATCACTTGTATTCATTATTTAGAAGTAAGTTCTGTTTAGACAACAATATCTATAATTAGAATTGACGTAGAATAACCCTTTTTACTTCCTTGGACAAAGTAAAGGAAGTAATATAATCATGAAAAATTCCGGGTTTCATATTTCAAGAAAATATCCAATTTAATGATGTTTTTGCATGACATCTGTATATAAGGCAAGAATAAAGGACTCTTTTACTCCAAATGAATTATAAAAGTGATTTAAAATGGATTCAGAAGAGTTTTTCATGGCGTACGTACATACGCCATGAAAAACTCTTGTATATATCTTGTATAACTCAATAACGAGTATATATATATATCTTGTTGTCAATAACGAGTATGTTGTTGTCAATAATGAGTATGTATGTTGTCAATAATGAGTAACCCATGTATGTATCTTGTATAACTCAAAAATGAGTACCCTCAGAATGTTAAAATTTTGTACATGGGATTGCTATAACATTTAGTTGTGCACCTCTTTTTTGATTGCAGTCGGCCACACCAAAAGTATATGAATGTGTGTGTGTGTGTATATATATATATATATATATACACACACATATATATATATATATATACCCACTATGTAACTCAGATCTGTGAGCTCAGTTTTTTTTTTTTTCTGTTATTTTTATATGTTGGTAAATTTTTTGCTTTAAAAATGATTGAATAATTTTTTTTTTAACCATAGGAGCCATATTTCTTTACATTTGAAACTTAGTATAAATAGTGAGTAATAATCTTTCTGCACCTTCAGTGTCTTTTTGTCGAGTGGGACTAAAACAAAACTTTTAGTTGAGTGGGACTAAAACAAAACTTTTAGTTTTGTGCATCGAAAAATCTGCCTTCTTGCCTGCTGGCTGAATTGCTTGTTTTTGCATAGGAACTGTAATTTTAATTGTAAAAATTATTTTTTTGTTTGTTTTAACTGCATTTGGTGTTTTATGTTTTTCTATATTTCTCAATTTTTAATTAAGATATTTTGAGTTTTTATGTATTTTTGCCTTGCTGTTAAGTGAGAACTGAATTAATTAAATGAGAAATATATCTCTAATGAAATTCGAAGAAATAAGTTTAAATGAATGTAAGGAAAAATACATATAATTTAATAGTCCGTACAAGGAAGTCATGCTGTGTATACATCAGATTATTATTATTATTATTATTTTGGTCAGTCTGTAGGTCTGTGTGCAAGTACTGCCTGTGACAAACAAGCAAACAAAAACAAAAAATGGTAAATGTAAGATGTTTAACACTGTGTTATCTTAGGCAGTATTTCAAATATTGCCATATTATTAAAGTATTAAATTAATTTGGAAATCATGAAGAGGGCACCAATTAATACAAGGTTTTTAAAGTACAGTAGTTTTAAAGTCCAAAATCCGGACTCATTGGGACTTCAGTGATTTCGGGCATTAGATCATCAGTTTAAATTTTGTAAGATGACATGTAGAAATTATTATAAAATTAAAAATATGAAATAGTTAAGCATTTAAAAAGAATCATTTATTAAAA
>KK119602.1:40292-95681 GCA_000611955.2 Stegodyphus mimosarum | reverse complement strand
TTCTATCAGTCTGGACAAAGCATCTGCATTACCTATTTTGGGCCGTGGACAGTGTTTCATGTCAATATTGTAATTGTGTAAGGTAAAAGCCCAATGCTGTAATCTAGATGAATGCAGTGCACATTTCATTAAGTAAGGTAATTGATTATGTTCAGTATATACATGGGTTATCATAAGTTAAGGAAAAATCACGATTACTGAAAAAGTTACATGTAGAATTTTATGAAATTTACCCGCAATATACAACACATAGTAAGGTATCAAATAACATAAAAAGAAATTACCAGACAAATATGGGAGTATAGAAATTAGCACATGTATAAAATGAACAAATCGAAGGTGTCAGTTTGCTATAGGAAACATACCTTTAATATGGAATATGATTGCCTCTCGAAGCGGTGCAGCACATACAGCGATGTATGATGCTTTCAATTATGCGGTCTATTAGTTCCATAGGAAGCGAGACCCATTGCTCTTGCAAAGCAGTTGCAAGCACGGCAAGGGTCTGATAGGGCAGACTGAGAGCAGCTAGACGTCTCCCTAAAGCATCCCAAATGTGCTCGATAGAATTCAAGTCCGGGGATCAAGCTGGCCACTCCATGCGCATAATTGTTTCATAATGAAAATGGTCATCTACAGTGCAAGCCCTGTGTGGTCTTTCATTGTCATCCTGTAACAAGAAAGCATCACCTATTGCCTCGGCATATGGGCGCACATATGCATCAAGGATGTCATCTCTATAAACCTGAGCATTCATGGTTCCCCTTGAAAAGATGTGGAGGTCTGTGCGTCCACCCAAAGAGATGCCACCCCAAACACAGACACTGCCTCTTCCGTATGCATCTCTTTCACGGATGTTTGACAGATGATAATGGGTTCCAGGTTCTCTCCATATCAAGTAATGTCTACTATTCCTTTCTAGACTGAACCTGGAATCATCCATAAAGAGAACAGCCCTCCTTTGATCAGGCATCTAGTGGACATGTTGTGCCCACTGCAAATGGTCCCTCCTATGGCGTGACGTGAGTGGCGCGCAAATGGCTGGTCACCTCGCATACAGACCACCTTCGTGAAGCCTTCTATGCACAGTTGACGTTAACACCAACCTTTTGGTGGCTGTAGCAAGGAAGGATCTAAGAAGAGTCGGAGTAGTAGTTCTATTCCTGCATGCACATAATGTCAAATATCAGTCATTGGCACTTGTCGTAGCAGTTGGCCGTCCTTGGCTGAACCTTCTAGATGCCAAATCTGTGGTTTGAAATTGCCTCCAAAGTCTATGAACCACAGAAGAACTCACATTTAGCCATCTGGACACTTCTGTTTGACTTCGTCCTGCCTCTAGTCTCCCAATGGTTCTCCATCGTAGTTCTGCAGGCAAATGGTGCCTGGAGGTCATTGTTACGAATAGGCTATTTCAGATTTCTGATGTCACTATCACAGTGAAATATGTGGGCTTCGTCTCAAATATGGACTTTCGTGCTCCTCGCAGATGACATATTTTGAAGGCAGTGCCACTAATTTGCATATTGCAGTTTTACTCAGCTACTCTTACTTGGCGACATACGAGGGGTGATCCAAAAAAAGTTTACAAGGCAAATGAAAAAGTATTTATTAACAATAGAAACAAGATACAAATGGAAATCAAGAGACACATCTGGCCTTCACTTTTCCACATAGTTGCCAAAATTGTTTAGGCATTTGTCAGAATGTTTGACCGACTTGTTTATCCCGTCTTGGTAATAATCAGGGCCCTGCTCATTGAGGCATTTCTCGGCAGCTGTTTTCACTGCATCGTCTGAGGTGAACCGTGTTCCGGATAAGTATCACTTCAATGCCGGAAAAACGAAATAGTCACTTGGAGCCAAATCGGGGCTGTATGGGGGGTGATTCCAGACCTCCCACTTAAACCTTTGCAGCAATTCCAGAGTCTGGTGAGCTGTATGGGGCCTGGCTTTGTCATGCAGAAGAATGACGCCTTTGCTCAGTAATCCAGGCCGTTTGCGTCGGATGGCTTTACGCAATTTCGTTAGGGTGGCAGAATAACGATCAGCCTTAATGGTATGGCCACGCTCCAAATACTCGATTAGGATAACACCAGTCCATATCCCAGGAAACGGTTGCCATCACTTTACCGGCAGAGGGTGTGACCTTAAACTTCTTCCTCGTCGGTGATCCAGCGTGTTTCCACTCCATCGTGGCTCTTTTGGATGTGGGGGTGAAGTGATGAAGCCATGTTTCATCACCGGTAACGATGCGATCAATGAAGTGTTGGCCATCTGAATGGTATCGCTGAAGAAATGTGAGGCTGCACATCATTCAAGTGGCCTTATGTTCCACGGGCAATGCACGTGGAACCCAGCGGCACAAACTTTGGAATATCGCAACTCATCAGTTACGATACGCTGAACGTTACCATAACTCAGGTCCAACTCTGAGGTAATCTCACGCACGGTTACTCGTCGATCCCTTTGGATGATTTCTTCAACACGTGCCGTGTTGATATCCGTCCTTGAAGAACTTGGACGGCCGCTCGCTTCCTTATTGCGGTTTTCCATATGCTCCCTGCCCGCTTGATAAGAATGACACCATTTCGCTACCTGTTATCTACTCATTGCTTTGTCCCCGTATACCTCAATGATTTGTCTGTGAATTTCGGATGGGGCCACATTCTTGGCCTATAAGAATCGAATTACGGCTCGCACCTCTATGCGAGACCTTTTTTCTAGACTTCGTGCCATTACTGTCGCTCAAGTGTCTGCGTACTAACGCTACTTACTCGTAGAACCGCTGTAGGACAACTAGCACCATTTGTCAACCACCCTGGGTGGAAATATTCGCTCCACAATTATTACGTTTCAAATGCTTCTGCTTGTAAACTTTTTTTTGGATCAACCTACGTATTTAAATTTTACATGGTTTGGCTTATTTTTGAGGGAGTTATTGCTATTTTTGTGATTTTTCTTTAATTTATGATAACCAGTGTAGTTCAACTTTGCATCCGAAAAGCAAGGTTTCAAATTTATTCAAACTTCATGCAATAGTATAACTTCTCTTTCAATAGTAGACCTTGATTCCTAAGCTCAGACTGACTCGCATAGGCTGGCTATGGGGTTAATGTGTTCATTGAAATTTAGAGATAGCCATGCTTCAACTCCTATTTGAGAGGCATCACAATGTATAATGAATGGTTGCTCCAAAACTGATGTATACAACAATGGAACTTTTATCAGAGCATTCATAAGTTTCTCAAAAGCTATATCATGCTTTTCTTTCCATAGTATTTCATCAGGTTTCTTCTTCTTTGTAAGTTCAGTAAGTAGATATACTAATACACTGGTGTGCAAAATTTAAACAACAATGTAAAAATTTAGCAGTTAGCCATGAAATTGCAGAAAAGGAGGTCTGGAGATCAGTACAATAAACACGTAAGTCAGTAGAAACGTCATGCATATGCAAATATCAGGAACGAAACGTCAGAGGCGATGTGAGCATACACAAAACGTGTGATGTCGGTGTGCGCAGCTCAACAGTAGAATAAAAGGAAGAACAGAGACGCAATTCAACATATTCGCTGCAGGTGCCAGTGAGTCAGTTCGTGAAATATGGTTAGAAGAAATCACCTGGACGACTTCACACGTGAAAGAATGATCGGAAAGCTGGAGGAGGGGCGTACTGTCATCAGTGTAGCTGCAGAGTTCGGAATCAACAAAAATGTTGTTTCGCGTGCTTGGAAAGTGTTCCAAACCACAGGTACAGCTGTTAGAAAGGTTGGTGGTGGCCGCCCGAGGACAACATCTGCAGGGGATGACCGATATATCGTCCTGCAGGCGAAAAGAGGCCTACAGCAGTCAGCAAGCGCCATTGCTCAGCAACTCTGTACAGCAACGAGGCGACAAGTGTTGCGGTTTTCTGTGACCAGATGCCTTCACAAAGCAGGCCTGTTCGCCCGCCGTCCTGAATGCTGACTCCCGTTGAAAGTTGGCCACCAACGCCACCGTTTACAGTGGTGCAGAGAGCACAAAAATTGGATAACTGATCAATGGAGTCGTGTCTTGTTTACAGTTGAGAGTCGGTTCAGTACCGGAAACGATTCTCAATGCGTTTTGATTTGGAAAGAGGTCGGGACCCGGTTTTATTCCAGTAACATCAAGGAAACACACCGTAATGGTGGTCCTGGAGTTCTTGTCTCGGGAGGCATTATGCTGAACGGGCGAACTGAGCTCCACGTTTTCGACAGAGGATCTGTAAACGGGGATTGCTATTGTGAGGAGGTACTCCTTCCTCATGTGCGTCTGTTCCGAGGTGCCATTAGCCCAGACTTAATTTTTATGAATGACAATGCACGGCCACATCAGACTCTTCCTGTTGAGGAGTTACTGGAAAGTGAAGATATCACTCGAATGGATTGGCCAGTGTACTTCCCAGATTTAAATCCCATCGAACATGTGTGGGATGCTTTGGGGAGATGCATTGCAGCACGCTTACATCCTCCGGAGAACACCCAACAACTCGAACAGATGCTGATTGAGGAATGGGTACTGCTACCACAAGAAATTTTCCACGAGCTGGTTTTGAGTATGCGGAGATGGTGCGAAGCAACCATTGCAGTGAAGTGAGAGCATATCCCATATTAAGGAAAATCTGGTTGTTGTTCTTCCTCTTGGATAGACAATTATGAGTCACAATACTATGCATTCAATAAAGCTTGTTTTTATTTGATTCCATACCGTTTGTTGTATTCCTTTTTCAGCTCCGTTGCTTTCGTCATCCTTTACGTACATAATACTTTCCTTCATTTTTGCATTTCATGTCTCTCAGTTGATTTCTCGTGGAGTTATGGCAAAAAAACCCTGCTGTTGTTTAAGTTTTGCACACCAGTGTATTTCGGAATATAGTGTCTATAATAATTACATAGGCCCAATAAATCTCTGAGCTGCTTTGTTGTCTTTGGTTTTGATTATCTGGAAATTGCTTTTGTCTTCTCAAGATCTGCTTGATATTTTCCAGAACCAATTAAATTACCCAAATATTTGATTTATGGTTTGGCAAAACCACATTTGATGTTATTGACTGTAAAGCAAAGAAAGCGTTTCCAACTTGGCGAGTATCATATCGAATGAATCATGTAAGATTTCCAGTCTTTTATAGAAACTGCAATGTCATCAATATATGCTCTGTCAAAAGTCTGGGAATTCATAAGTGCTTTATTGATTTCCCTTTGAATTATTGCTGCAGAAGACCAAAACTCATAACTTTAAATCTGAATTGTTGTTGATGAGTTTTAAACGAAGTGTAATCATGACTTTCATTATCTATAAGAATAGCCCAGTACCCTCATAATAAATCCAGTGTTGATATTATATTAACTTGTCCTACTGAATATATAAGTTCTGTGGCATTTTGCATAGGAGAATCATCAGTAATTGTTGCAGTATTTAATGCATGGTAATTAACACACAGTTGAATTCCTCCATCTTCCTTGTTTACACAAACCATAGGATATGCAATTTCAGCACTACTTTCTTCTGTTAAATCAAATTCTAGCAGCTCCTCAATTTGTTCATCAACTTTAGGTTTCAAAGTTTCAGGAATTTGGTAAATATGTGGTTTTCTCCGATTCTTCATTGGGTTTAAATTTTATTTTGTGACGACGCACTTTTCCAATTTTCACTTTACCTGTAAATAGTGATTGATTATTCCTTATGAGTAGTTGTCAACTTTGCTGCTATTGATCACTCATTAAATGTTCAAGTTGAAATTTCTGGAGAACAGTTTTTATATCTTGAGATAAAACTTGTGAAGTTGGATGAATCTGTCCAAATTCTTCTTCATTTTCGAAGATAATTCCCACGGCATTTACTCTAGCAATATACTTTCTAGTTTTATTCACATGAACATGTCTTACTTTCCCATTAGAGAGTTTGACATTATATGAATAAGGTGGACAGACTTTATAATCTCTCCTGGACCAGTCATCTTGCATAGAGTTTATTGGATGTGTCAGGAATAAGGAAATAAGCTTTACGTACTTTAAATTCTTTAAGAATAGCCCGGTGCTTAAAGTAATTCAATAAACTGCCTGTTTTTAGATGCTATCAAGGATGCTTGATCAGGTCCTCAATCTAAGTTTATTTTCATTTCCTGTAATTAATCAACAACTGATTCTTTCACGTTTAAAGATATCAGAATTTCACCACTTGACTTCAGAACACTCAGTGGACTATGTATCTCTCTACAATACATTAACTTGAAAGAAGAAACTCCTGTAGTAGAATTGGAAACCTCTCTATAAGCAAAAAACAAATATGGCAGACATTTATCCCAATTAGATGAATCCGTATATGGATGACATGATGTAAAGCATTTTTTAAAGCTCTATTGTGTCTCTTGACAAGACCATTACTAGCTGGTTATCGTCGAACTGAAAATTTTGAGGGACGGACATCCAAGATGCTTCATAAATTCTTCTGTCAGTTAAGAAATAAAGTTGGTCTCTTGATTACTTGTCTTTGTAAGTATTTACAACAGAGCATCACATGTAGCTTTCACTGTTAAAGAACGTAATGGAATGGCTTCTGGCCGCATGAATATTAAATTCACTAGATATAAAACATATTTATGTTTCCTAGCTAAAAGAGGTTCTATAAGACCTATATTATCAATATTAACATCTTTAAATTGTAAATAAGGTCTTAGAACTGGGATAATGGGAATTCTATCATTTATTTTTTTGGTTCATCTAAACTGATATGGTTCACATGATTGGCAATATTCTGTAACATCTTTAGTCATATTGGGCCAGTAAAAATTATATCTGATTCTCTCTTTTGTCTTCTTTATTACCATGTGAGCACCAAAAACAGATTCATGTGCTAATTTTAAAACATCTCTTCTTCTGCCCTTTGGAAGAACTAACTGCTGAACTGAATCTTCCATTACTTACATAAGCCTAAAAAAGTTATATTATTTCATTTCCGTATGAAAAATTATCAATGCATCTTGACATACATATCATCCCTATTTTGCATTTTGGTTTCTTCATGTGAGAGAGGAAAATTTATTTCAGGTTTGTTTGTCTTCATGTCATCTGAACATTTTTTTGTTTCACCATCCAATTTCATTTCCCCCATTGAATTCATTCTCCCACACCAAACCACATCTGTTGCACAAGAGTTCAAAGGTTTGTATGGGTAATAAACAATCTACATTCAAGCAATCTGTCACTGCTGCTAAAATGTCTACTGAGTAACTTAATATATGAGAATCATTGTCTTTCAATGACATAAATAACCTTATTAATTTTACTTCTGTTTCTTCACCGAATGCAGATATCAACTTGATTTTTCTGTTATCTTGATCACTTTGTGGTAAAATATTACTGTTTAATATCAGAATCTGTGTACCTGAATCAATAGTAGCATCAATTTCTTTATTTTCAACTAGTATTTTCACATATTGCAGAGGCTGAATTTCAACTTGTTTCTTATTGATATATTATGTATTAATCTGCCAAACAGCATCATTTTTTTGTAATTTGCTACTTTCAGAATTAGTTTTATTTGATTTTCGCATTAATTTTTTTTCTGACAGTCTTTAACTATATGTTGGAAAGATCCACGGATGTAACAATCCATTTTAAATTTGATAGTTTGGGATAAACTATTCGTTTTTCATATTGGCAGGGGTACAGAGCAGGTACTTTTGGTTTCCATAACTGGTCTTTTCTGAGGATAGTTAACCAGTATCATTTAATGAACTTCTTTTGTAAGCAAAGACTGTGTCACATTCCTTTCCGATTTCCACAGGTTTTAACCAACTATCACCTTGTTTTACATTTGTATGCACAGCTGTCTCATGATGAGGAGTCTACATTAATATATCAGCTATATTTATTTCATGAACTGTATTTAAATCATTTGCATTCCTTAATATGCAGTAGTATTTCCACTGTGTCATTAACTGGGTTGCAAACTGGTTGTGTGTTTCTCCTGACTGACGTTGAGCTTTTCAAAACATTAAACATGCTTGAGCAGTTCGCTGATATTCTTTTAAGATTTTAATCTTAAGTACCTTGTAATTTTTAAGTCATCTTCACTAATATAAATCAAAGCATTTATTGCATTTTCACCCAAAAATTTATCGAAATTTTAGCTTTGTACTCTTCTAGCACACTTTTAATCTTAAACTTATTCTAGCAAAGAGAAATAAAATGTCCATGATTCCGGATGAGATATTGTTAAAGTTTTTATGCTTTTAATTAATCTAATTTAACCAAAAGGTTAAAATTAGTTCAAGTTCTAAGTCTTCTGATTTCTAGTTTGTGTCCTTTCTCTAATTTAAACTTTTCTAGCTTCCAATTCTTCAGCAGATTTTCTATCATTAGTTATGGATATAAACATCAATTTAATGAATTCAGGATCAGTTTTGTAATCATTGCTGTTAATAATTTTATCTTTCAGTTCCATAAGTTTGAGACTTTCATCAGCATCTTGACCTAGTTCTTTAGCCAGTAGCAACACATCTTGTTTTTTGAGATCTTTAATTGAGAACATTTTGTGACTTTGATGCATTTCTGTAGTATAGAGCTAATTACTTCAAACTGTTATAGTAACCCATAATTTATCTCATTATACAGTTTCTGTAACCAAACTTTATAGTCAAAATTACTTTAAAATAATAGTTAAACATAAATCACTTACCTCTTCTCAATTGAGATATGTAGTTTTGATTCTCATCCTAGTCTAGTGTGCAAGATCCAGTTGTGGCAAGTGTTGTATCTTGTACACAGTTAAGGACACTCAGATTAACTTTCTCATTTATTTGCAACACAGATTAAATACACTTAATAAGAATAGAAAATATGTTAATTAGCCCAGGATTGTTGAATATGAAATCACTACACTGAACATTCAGCCTCTTCTGCCAAAAGCCAGTCTCCAGCTCACTCTTTTCCTTCACCTAGGGGTCACTACTTTACTTTCAGGATTAGCGCTTGAAGGACCAGGCACCACGATCAGGAAAAGAAGGACCAGGCACCACGATCAGGAAAAGGGTACTCTAGAGTGCTTAGCTTTTGTATCTGCAATTAATGCTTTTTTTTAAATGATATGTTTAAACCAAAACACATTATATACTTTTTCGGTGTGGGCAGTGTTCTTTCAACTTATTTTATTACATGTTTATTTTAAAAGCTGTAAGGAGGGAAGAAAATTAGAGGAATAGCTTTATGAGCTGTTTCGAAGAATTTAATCTATATGTGACTAATTTCCAGTGTTGAGCTTAGAAATATATATTGACTAATTTCTAGCAAGAAATTAGCAAAGTAAGTGCAAATTAGCTCAAGTTGCATGATGAAATCATAACATATGAAAATTAATTAACTGATTACTGAAAAGCACACGAAACTGCTTAGAGAATGTGAAGTCCTGCTTAATGATATGGCTTAGGCTATGATATTGTAAGTAAAAAATTAAAAGAATTGCCAAATAGATGATTGAATTGCATTTTGAACAAGGATTAATCCAGTTTCAAAAGAAATTCTGAGAAAAATATAAAGCTAAAAATTAAATACAAGACAACTTAAAGAAAGGCAAATGAAGAAGTCTCTTGTTTTTCTATTTCAAATGGCACATTCTCAGCTACTGTCTATCACCTTTAACCCTGGAGATTCAGAGCCATCAGCAACAACCATAACTAACCTGCTGATTTCTCCATCAAAGTCTCGATCTCCTTATCATTATCATTCATATATACATTCATTTTTCATTTTTCTAAGAATCAAAATATTTGTTGCATTTTTCACTGATGTGGTAATGAAAGATTTTAGTATAAATACTACTACTATAATTGTATTTGTAGTTTACTATAAATTGTATGTATTTTGTGGGTTTTGATTTTCAGTTATGCTTGGATAATTAACTTGAATCCTTATGCTTGGATTCTTAACTCATACAAGGGTAAGGTGAAAAGTTCCCAGCCTGACAGTGAAAGACTTCAACAAACTTGGTACAGTATTTCTCCAACATCAGTATTCCTTCCCGGAAGTTAGAGTTTGGAAAGTCATGAAAATATTCATCTACACAACCCTTTCAACTTCTTCATTGGATGCAAAGCTCTTCTCAGAAACAAATTTCTTCAAGTTTGGGAACAGAAGGAAGTTTGAGGGTGCTAAATCAAGAGAATTGTTGGGATGGCCAAGCAATTCGTACCCCAAATCCCACAGTTTTCCCATCGCCAACGCACCCTTGGGCACAAGTGCATTGTCCTGGTGAAAAATAATTTTTTTCTTCTTCAAGCTTTCTTTTTTATCTCTTCTCATGAATTTTGGCATCCAGTTGATCAAGTAATATTCACTTATAACTTGTTGTCACCAGTTGGAGTAATATTCACTTATAACTGTTCTCCCTTTTGCAAGGTAATCAATTGAAAGATCCCTTTCACATCCAAAACACACTGACTATGACGTTCACCAGCTTCTGCCCACTGCTTTGACTGCTGTTTCATTTCTGATATGTAGTGATGGACCTATGTGTCATCCATGGTGACAAATTGCTGCACAAAATCGGTGGGATCTCTGTGGAATAGGTCCAAAGATTGCTGCAAAAATCATTTGTGTATTTGCTTTTGATTGGCATTCAGCAAATGCTGCACCCATCTTGCACAGAGCTTTCATGTCCCTAACTCTTTATGTAAGAAATTTTACATCCTTTCTACTGATATCCCTACTGCTTTAACTATCTCACACACTTTCAATCGCCTATTGCCCAGCACGATATCATGCACTTTTTCGATGGTTTTCCGTGCTGTTGCGGTTTTGGGCCATCTTTCACGTGGATCATCTTCGAGGGATGTGCAACCATGTTTAAATTCAGCTGCCCACTTTTTAACAGTTAACATGGAAAGAGCAAAGTCCCTGTAAACTTTTATCAACTTTGGATAAATTTTCTTAGAGCCTAATCCATCCAAAATGATGAATTTTATGACCGCATGATATTCAAGTTTATCCATTTTAACGAATAACATGCAAGACGTCTGCTGCAAAAATTCATGTAAACAAACTGCTTGAGATAACAAGTTGAAACTTGTTATACAAACTAATGACACCTGCGCCCAAGCAGGAAACATAAATTTTTGCTGATTGGAGTGCCATCTCTGGGTCAGGCCAAGAACTTTTCATTTTACCCTTGTAGATAATTTCTGTATTTTTGTGTAATTATGTATCTGATTCCTTTTCAGCAAAGTGGCTTGTGTATAAGGCTGCTTTTAAGATAGCAATTGACCTTAAAGAAGCTCAGAGCTTTAATTATTTATGATAAGAAGGCTTAGTTTTGAAATTTGTTTAAGATTTACTAAAGCTACTTACAAAGTTTATAATTTGTTTAAGATGTTATTTCGAATACAATTTCAATAATTTAAAGTGCTAATATTGATACTTAATATGTACCTTTTTAGTCATTTATTTTGATTTTTAATGCAACATTATGTAAACCTGTTGTTAATTAAAAATTATAAATGAAAATTCCTGTAATTTATTAAAAATATATTTTTTTAATTTTTTATTATTTAAAAGTTGATTATTATTGTATTTTAATATTTAAGATTTTTTATCTTTTAATTCTAAGCATAAGAATAAAGCCATAATTGCTAACTTTTTTCTTATCAGCTAATGACTGTTTTGAACTTGGAAGACAATCATATAATAATGGAGATCATTATCATACTATTTTATGGATGCAAGAAGCATTAGACAGAGTTTCTGAAGAAACAAACAAGACAGTAGATAAAGCTGAAATACTTGAATATCTTGCATTTTCAACTTATATGGTTTGTATATTATGTTATTTCCCTGTTAATTTTAAAATATTTTCTTCCATGATTAATCTCTTGTTGAACTAGAATAACTTTAAAAAGTTATGGGTTGCATGACATTTCTCAAATTAGAATCTACCCAAATCTCCAGAATCAGCATTGGAAATAGGATGTTAATTTAAACTGTAGCTTCAGCCTCAGATAATATTTTATGATTTATTTTTGCATTTCTTATCAGTATTCAGTAATATCTTACTTATGTATTTGTTTACTTTCTAGTTTTAATTCTTTATATGTGTGTGTGCATTTTTAGAAATTATTGAGTTAAGTTCAGGGTGTCAATGATTTAAATCATGATTTTAATCAGACATTTTCTCTCACTTTTTTTTTTTTTAAGTGACAGGAAATGTGTTAAAATCAAACCTTTGTCAAGCTAAAGCACTTAAATCAAATACTTATTCAGTGAGATGAAATGCCTCTTGTACTGTAGCTAGCTGTGCTTATTGGGGGTACTGTAGTTTTTTAAAATAGTTTTATTTCATGACTGAAAAAGTTTATAGGAATTGTGTAAGTGATTAATAATTTTCAGCCATAAATATTTTCTTTGCTCATAATTATTAATGTTAAATATGTAGTCTTTTTCACTTTTATTTATTATTATAATTTTTTTAACTAGCAAGGGAATACAAGACATGCCTTGAAACTTACTATTGATTTGTTAGAATTAGGTAAGAATAGAAAATTCACTATCTTTCTTGACTATCTGCTGTATTTTTTTAAATAAACTTTTATTTGCATTTTTTTTATGTAGTAATAAGCAGTTTGATGATTTTGAGAAAACAAGAGCTGATAACTTTTTTATACTATATTTCTTCTCAAAATTGTCTGTATGTCAAACCACGTCCCCCCTCCCTATTTAAATGGTGCATTCCAAATTATATGTAAAAGGTGCCTATGTCTTAAAAGTTAATTATTTCTGGTAAGTATATATTATTTATGTACTTATATTTTATATGAACTATTCAATATTATAAATGAGAGAAAATGCTTCTGTTAGCTGCTGTGTGCTTGCTTGAGGCCTATATTTAGCTCTCTCTAAAATTTCTAAATAACTATGAGTTATTTATATTTAGCTTTGGGATAAGAATATTTAAAATAAGCATTTTAAATTGAAAAACATTCTTATTAACAACTTTATGATACATTACTGATCCTATCTCTGTACATTTTTTATTAGCCGTATTTTCCCTTATGAAGAACAAGACTAAGTATTCAATTTTAAAATAATTGTTCAGCCTGGAGGTTTCATTAGTACAGCAGTTGTATGCCTGTCATCAGATGAAAGGAATATTAGGTTTAAATTCTTAGCAAAGTTGATATTTTGCAGTAATGGCCAAATAAAATAGGGCTCTTATAGCATTATGTAGGCTTTTCTTGCAGATGTAATGTGGCCAGGATACATCAGTTCTTAGTTAGAATGGGAGGACGTTAGAACACAGCAGTTCAATGACTGTGCAGACAGTTATAAGCTAGTGTTGCACTTCAGTAGTAAGACGGTAAATACCTGTCTTCCAGCTGAAGAGGTTCAGAGGTTTGCAGCTTGAAACTGATAATTTTGAAGAAGCTTCACAAAAAAAAAGCAGTTATTGTTTATTTTATGTAAATCTGGAAAAACAGCTCAATTGAGATGTCAAAAGTTGATTTTATAATAGTACTGTAGTTAAAATAAATGTTTGAAAATATTTGATTTTTAGAAAATCAAGTAAATTACCAATGTGAAAATAAATAAATGTAGAAGGAATAATATGCTATGATAAATATCTTGGTCATAAGAAATACAGAATTTTTCTCCTTATCAATAGTGGTTTAAGTGGTAATTTCTCAGTTTTTATTTTATCTGTATTCAAATAAACTAGTATATCTTAACTATATTTTTTGTTTTACAAATCAAAATATCTGTATTAGAAACACATTTGCTTTCCTCATTTAGATTTAATAATACATCTCAACTACTGCCTCAGCATTTCAAATTTAACATCAGTGTATCAAAAGCTATAAAAATCAGTTGTAACTTCAGTTTTTAATTGCAATTAATTTTTGATATATTAAAGAAAAAGTTTATTTCTTCCTTCTCATTTCATAATCTTTCTTAATTACAAAAGAGTTTGCATAAAACTACTACTGTTATGTCTATAAAAGACACTTGTAGCAATTATATCTAATTGTTAAAGAAACCATAGATTTTGTTCTTTTCCACTACTAGTAAATAATTCCTGCCACTTATTTTTATAAAAATAAGTGAAGTGTTGCACTGGTAATAAAAATAAGTGAAGTGTTGCACCTTGCTTAAATCCAAGTTTTGTACCATTGTAAAGATGAATGTTGGCTAATTATTGTGCCAATGCATGTTCTATGCCAGCACAAAGATAAACATAGACTAATTACTGTAAACTAAAAATTGTATATTTTATTTCTTCTTATTGTATTATAAGAAATAAAATTTCATACATACGATTACATAACATTTAACATAAATATTTTTACTAATCCACTGTACAACATAAAAAATGCAACACCATGAACATTCAGACTTATAAATATGCAAATTTTGGAGAATACGTAGCAGAACATGTCACGCAGATGGTGTAAGATGCTGTAAGACACAGATGATGTAAGATGGTCACATGATTATAGTGTGAGATAAAAGGGAAGGAAATAGCAGTCGAATCAATATTTGCTGCTCTCTGCTGCACAGGGATCAAGAAGTTCAACATTCCACAAGGCACATGTGAATGAAGAGAGCCTGGATGACGACACTGTAGGCATTTCCAAGAAATGGTCAATTTTATAAGGGGTCATATTGTAGCCTTACATATGGCTGGTTGGTCTTACCATCATATCGCTGCTGAAACACATTTAGATGTACCTACTGTATGTAGAATTTGCTCTAGATGGATTTATGAAGGAAATTTAAATAGTTGCAAAAGACCAGGTGCATCTAGACATACTAAAACACACAGATTGATGCAAACATAGAGAATCGGTGGCCACCCCACCATTCACTACGATGGACATTTTCTGAAATGTACAGGAAGCTTTGGATGCTCCAATATCTGAGAGAATAGTTTGCCAACATTTGGCTAAAAGCAGCTTACACACAAACCACCCTTTGCAGAGACTACTATTAACGCCAAACCGTCGATGTGAAAGACTGTGATGGTGTCCTCAACAAATCAGACAACTGAATGGCACATTGTGGTATTCAGCAACTAGTCTTGGTTTTATTTGTCTGGTGAGAGTAACCAGTTAAGAGTTTGGAGGTGTCATAGAGATTAGGCCAATCTGACTACTGTTGCTGTTTACTGTTTACTGTCACCATGGCATAATGGTTTGTGCTGGCATCAGTCATAATAGCAGATCAGGCCTGTTATGCATCAGAGGCATACTGATGGCACAACAATACATTGATGACCAGTCTCAAATCAGTTGCAGCCAGTTGTGCTACCTTAACTTCAGCGGCTCCAAAATGGTATTTTCCAGCAGGACAATGCAACACCGTACATGGCATTGCAGCATGTCCCATTTCTTCCTTGGCCTGCATTGTCCTTTGATTTTTCGCCGATTGAGTATTTTAGCATGTGGTTGGTCATCATTTTTCTGCTCTGCCCTAGCTGTTATTGGAAGATGAATTTTGGATGAAGGTACAACATTTGCACTGCCATTCCTCAGGGCACTATCTGCACGCTACCTGAATCTGTACCTCATATAGCTTGCTTCACCACTAGAGGTAGTCATTCATCTTACTGATTCCCTGTATATTTCAGCACTGTATAAATTTATCTTTCTATCAATAACATTACTTATTTATATGTTCTGTTTGTGTATCAGTTGACATGACATTTTAACTAATCTTTCATGATATTGCATTTTCTATGTCGGGCAGTGTATATGTATTTTGTTGAAGCTTTGAGGGGTTTTTTTGTGTAAATGTTGTTGCAGAATAGTTTCCTTTCTCTTTCTTCCTTTCTGTTCCTTTTTTCTTTTCCCTCTCTTTCATTTTTCTTTCCTTATTTTTCTTCTCCCTCTCTCTCTCTTTTTTTAAAATTAAGTATATTTATTAGATGAAATTCCATACCTCAAAATTTTTTGGGAGAGTGAGGCAGGGGTATTTGTTTATAAAATTAAAATATAAATTTATTTGCACTGTTATTTAATAATACATATTGAAGCCCATAAGAATTTAAATGAAAAACATTTATCTAAGTATGTATTGTTTCACTTTTCTCTCTTTACCTTTCTTTTTTTATATATTATTAAAAATGATTGTCAGTTAGCTCATTATATCATATATTATGCATTTCAGAACTTTGTGATTGCGAACTCTTTCTTTTGTATTACATTTGTGCCATTAATAGCTCTTACTTTTTTATGAAATCATAAGAACAGTATAAAGAAAGGTACCATCATATATTTCTTATGAGATATGATTTAGGATTATCTAGATGGCCATTTATCACTAGAAAAATATCATTGTATTGAAAAAGGATGTATTATAATGTGTTGAAAGTATTTGATTTGAAATCAGAATGTATATAGTGAATCAAAAATCAAATGGGCATATTTAGTTTTTAACTTGCTTTTACATCTGGTTGTAATGAAAGTTTTCTGCTGAAAAACATTCTTAATTCAGATCGAAAAAAACATGAAAGCAGTACCTTTAGTGCGGGTAGTAATCACTACCCAAATCTATGGTTTTCTGCCAATGTTCTGGTAGTTAACAGAAACTTGGTGGTCGTAAGTCCAGAAACAGATGAAACTCATTTCAGACATCCTGTGCAGAATGTAAGATGTAACTGCAGGTGTGAAAAAGGGAAGAAATCTGAAGGAACGATGTCGGGGCTATATAGTGGGTATGGCAAAAGATCCCATTCGAGTCCATACAGTGTCCAGCTGGTGAATGCCAGCACATGTGGTCTTGCATTTTCATGATGGAACATTACCTTTTTACGCCAGAACTCACTTCCGTGTTTGTTTGTTTTTTTCACGTACATGATGACGAGGTACATCTTACTACTACTTCCTACTACTAATGTACATCTTACTGTCGAGGGTTTTACCTTTTTCCAGATACTCTCTCTGTGTGGACTATCATGGCAATCCCACTAGCTGCAAAGCATGATCTTTTTCTTAGTCAAATTGCACTTTGCGACACTGCCAACGGCCTCACCGAGCGCAGACCAATCCCTTTTCAGCCTGTGTTGTTGAAGCAAATCCACTTTTCATCACAAGTAATAATCCAGTACAGAATTTTGTCCTTGCATTGATATTCAAGCAAATTAGTGCAGGCCTGAACATGTCTTATCTTTATATGATTGAATCAGCTCATGTGGCACGCAGCAATTGAACTTGTACATCAAGTTTATGCAATGCATAGCACGACTAATGGACATGGCACTAATATCTATATCCTTAGCAAGCTTTCGAAGGGTTGCATACTGATCTCCCACAAGTTCTCGCTGGCTGGCTTCATCAGCATTAGTAGGCTGGCCAGAGTGCTCTGCTTCTTGAATGTCATAGTCTTTGTTTTGGAACTTTTGGTACCACTTTCACAAAATAATATGATACAACATTAGTACCTAAAGCTGTGCATATGATTTGGTGACATTTTGTAGCTGACTGTTTGCAACAGAACTGGAAGAATGATGGTTCTAATCTGGTAGTGGGATATTTCTATTTCAGACACTTTGTATTTAATGATAATGATGTTTTTTTACAAATTGCACAGCAGTGTTCTGAAGCAAGTCTCTTTCTTTCAAATGCCAAAAATCATTTGACAAAAGTATGATTACACACGCTAATGCAAACTGTTTGCACAGACGATATTTGTGGTGGCCGGGAAAATTTGTTAAAACCCAATATATTGTGGACATGTAAATTGATGGAGTAATAATGCAACTGCTTACAGCTGCATCAATATACAATGTGTGTTGGGCAATATTATTAGTTTTCATATGACAATCTGTTGAAAACATTTAGTGTGTTATGTTTCGTTTTACTATATTAACATTTAGCAAATTTGCATGAAGTTGGTGATTTTTTTTATATTTAAATTGTATATGGAAAGTAATTTTTGAAAATTTTTCTTTTAGGAAATTTAATGAATTTTAGAAAGACTTGGAAAACAAAAGCATATAAGATCTATAAATAAAATAATGAGACTTTTTCTAGGGGCATTTCTGTTTCTATTTAAATTACAAATCCACCTGATTTCCTTCAAAATAGTTTTCTTTGGAACTCATATATTGTCTGAGACATTGTCCTCACTCATTATAACATTACTGGAATTCTGAAATTGAAATATCCTTCACATAGTCAGTCATGGATTCTATCATTTTCTGTAAATTTCAGGATTCAGATGTCCCTTCAAGTAGATTTTTAGTCTGGGGAAGAATGAAAGTCAGCAATTGGGATCAAGCAAATTTGTGGCCTGAGAGACAACAGAGGTGTGTTTTTCAAGCCAAAAATGCTGTTACAGAAAGTACTTACTGGGTTATTAGATGCATTATCATAATGAAGCATTCTAGGTCTCTATAATGTATGGAGAGTTAATTTATCTTTTCTATGATTAATTTCACTTTCTGTCAGCAATTTAACTACACAAGATTTTTCATTTTGTATGCATTTTCATCTGTTCTTTTTATTGAAGGCCTTCTAGAGCAAGAATCCCCTTGAGTTGATTCTCTGCTTTCTGAAAATGCTTTAAACCACTTGAAAATGTATGTTTTTAATATTATATGTTTATTCCTGTAGTTGAATTTTTGAAAAACTTACTGTCACATTTCTTCCCAGTTTGAAACAAAACTTGATGGCACATTGTTTCTTAAAATGCAAATCATTTATTTTCATGATCACAAAAGAAACTCACTTCATGAAAAATGCAATAACACAGTACAAATGAAATCTGCAAAGTTGCAGCTTAAATATGAGGTTGACTTTTTGCTCCATGAAAGGCAGTTACTCTCACCTGCAGTATTGGGTGCTATGCAATCAGTCTCATTTTTTTTATTTACAGATCTTATAAAAGTTTTAATATATCTCATAAGATTCAATTTATATTTGTGGTGCTTACTTTTAAACAAATTTACTAAATCCTTGTGTAACTTTTTCATTGTTATAATCAGTTAAAATAGTTTTCATCTAAATTTTTAAATATTTGTCAAAATTAGTGCCTGATCATCCAAGGGCTCAAGGAAATAAAGCTTATTATGAAGATGCTATTAGAAATGCTGCACATACAAAACGTGGAGATGATGGTGATGTTCAGTTAGATGGAGATATAAATTATTCTGAATCCTCTAAATTAGACAGTGAATTATCAGAAAGAGAGCAGTATGAACAGCTGTGTAGGTCAGAATCTGTATCAGTGAGTTGATATTAATTTACTAATTCATGTAAGAAATAATTTACAATATTTATGTATAGTTGATGTACATTGGGATTTGTATACATAAAATTGAACCAAAATAAGAAATTCAAAAGTAACCTTAAAATATTATTGTAATAAATCACATGAAATTTAGATTAAGTCTGTTTTTAGTCCTTAAGCAAGTAGATAATGTTTTTAATATTATTATCATTTATCAATGCATTTAGTGTCTTTTATACTTATAAATCACTTAAATTATGGATATATATTTTAATTTAATTATTTATAACTATACTTAAATCAGAGTAAAGATTAAAATTAGACTAACTGTGCAGTACAGTGCAAAGTCCGAGAGCTTTGTCAGGATTTCAACGATTCCAGATTTTGGAATTTATCCTGATTTTAGATCATTAATTTAAATTATTAAGATGACATGTAGTAGTTATAAAATGAAAAGTATGAAATACTAAAGCATTTATGATCTTAAGGGAATCAAAATTTACTAAAAGCTCAGTACTTATTTGTTTGCTGTATTAAACATTTCTTTCAATGTAACATGTTTAAAGTTATTTCACATTGTTTCTTGTTCAATTACAAAGTTCTATTGGATTTCAACGATTCCAGATTTTGGAATTTATCCTGATTTTAGATCATTAATTTAAATTATTAAGATGACATGTAGTAGTTATAAAATGAAAAGTATGAAATACTAAAGCATTTATGATCTTAAGGGAATCAAAATTTACTAAAAGCTCAGTACTTATTTGTTTGCTGTATTAAACATTTCTTTCAATGTAACATGTTTAAAGTTATTTCACATTGTTTCTTGTTCAATTACAAAGTTCTATTGTTCAAGTTTAATAAATTGTTGTGTTTCTTCCACATGAAGGTATTGTATTTAGTGTTGAACTGAAATTAAGAATCAGGACTTTTACATCACATGAAAAAATGCAATATTATGAAAAAATGCCTTCTGCACATGCCTTAGTGCATTAAGCATATAGTAAATCAAGGCACTACTTTTGGAATGCAATTCTTTCTTCCTTTTTGGAAAAAAAAAATCTAAAAATTCCCAATTGTCCTAATGTAAGATCATTCTGGATTTTAGAATTCTGAATATATCCTTTTAATATGAATACAAAATACTTTTTTTCTAAATTATTTGTAACATTGGCAAAATTGTTGCTAGTAGGTCTTTTTATATTGTTAGAAACTTGTATTTCATATAACATAGGTTTATACTGTTATATATTTTATTGCAGAACTTTGCAGAGAGTAAAGATTTGAAGTGTGAGTATTTTTCAAATGGACATCCATATTATTTTCTTCAACCTATCAAGAAAGAAGAGGTTTTCAAAGCCCCCAAAATAATCCTTTTACATAATGTTGTTTCTGATAGAGAAATGGAAATAATTAAATCTTTAGCTCAACCAAGGGTAAGCAGTATCACACACTGTTTTTCACTTTTTCATTAAATTAGAAACTGAATATGTACTTTTGGTTTGTTATGAAAACACTTTTATTTTGTGCTATAATTTTGTATCAATATTTGTGTCTGTTTGCATTTTAGATTTTATAAATTTTTTGTTGTATATTATTTTTATTCATTTATTTAGTGCATTTTGTATGCTATTTATTTATTGGTGATTTTTTGTTTATTGCTTCATGAAAGTTTTGATTTTATACCATTTCTGTGTTTAATTTATATATTTTGTAAAGCTTTTATTTGAATTGATTAACTTTGGAATTGTGAAAAGATCTCAAGAAAAATGAAAGATCTAGGCTGAGTCCCATCTACTGATCCTTGCTGACAAATTTGCGGCCTATTTTACATATATTTTACTATACGAAAATTTTCAAAAAATGGATTGTCAAGATCCTGGGAATATTATTCTGGAAAGTTGAAGTAGTGCCTTCCCTTTGGTGACATTGTAAATAGAAGGCTGCCAGGAGCTATTAATCAGTTGAGAACTGAAACTAATCTGTCTCAGATCATTGTTCTTTATTTGTTCAATGATTTTAGTTGTTTCTTTCCAAATGATTTTGTAATTTATGACTTTTGTTGCTTGTTACAGAGGATTTCAGCATTGACTATTTTACTTACATATAAAAATTGTTATCATTTTAGGCTGAAATATAGTACCGTACTTTCTTTTTCACCTGACTTGGTTACTTAAGAGGATTTGAATGAACCATTAGCATACAACAATATGTGCTTTGAATTCCATTTGTTTACCAAAAGTATTAGAGATAGATTTTTGTGTACATGCAATAAAACTTCATAATTATTTTAAGATGGTAAAACATCTGTATGATATCAAGATGCAAGAGAATCATGCCAACGTGGAAAATAGAACAGGCAAATCAACAACCTTGTATTCGGCGTAAATTTTGTAAAATCTATATATATATATTGTAAAAGAGATTTTACAAAACTTACGCTGAATACAAGGTTGTCGATTGGCCTGTTCTATCTGTGTGATATAATGTATGTAATGTGTAATAATCACAAAAAGTATATTTAATATATACTATCATAGTGTTTCATTAAAGCTGCAGAAAGCTTAGATGTATATATAAAATTGAAATCCATGAAATCTATCAGTAAATTCCTATTTCATATTTTATGCATTTGTTCATATTCAGTAAACACTTTCAATACTCAGTTTTGGCTTCATTTTTAATTTTTTTAATAATAATGCTTCATTTTATTACATTGTGTACCTTATGAAGTGATATTAAGTTTTCGTTTAAAAAGAAATACCTGTAAAAAAAAAGGATTTAGAACTTATCCATTGTATTGTAGCAATGCTTCATTCCTAATGGATTACAAAAGATAAGAATAAATATCCTAGGTAAAAAATGGGGGCGGCCTGTTTTTACCTGGCATCCAGGTACACAGATAATATATATATAATTCCATTCCCTCTCAAATCATTTTAAAAGATGTGATAGCGAAATAAAGCTTTTTATTGATGGATCTTTTTATTTTATACATTTGTGTACGATTTATAGAATCTTTTCTTTATCTGAGCATCTTTCACTTTACTGAAGAAATGAAAAATTGTGCTTCACTTGTATAAATATAAGCATATATTCTTAGTGAAAGCACTGATCTATTCTTAGTATCTATTCTATTATCACACGTATCTATTCTTAGTGAAAGCACTGATGGAAAATTCTTGATCACTTTCCAATCTTGTAATGAATATTATGAAATACGTTATAACTTATGTGTAAATATCAAATTTATTATTCCAGTTTTCTTTAAAAATATTTTATTATTATGATTCTTTCATTTTTGTTTCATATTTTTTTGCTTATTGAAATATAAATGAGTTATTTTTATCAGTTGCACTGAAAATGTTTGCTTTAAATATTACACATATGTTTCTGCATGTTTTATTAGTTATTAAATGTAAAGAAATATGCTCTAGTCATTTCAATAAAATTATTATATCAGTTACAGTGATATTTTCTGTATTAAACAGATATGATATTCTCTGAATGCATCAATGATTGCTGTAGAAATATGCCTGTCAAATACATTATTTGCTCCTCTTATACTAATCTCATTTCCTACTTAGTCATCAAAAGTTTTGTTCATTTCCGCCATGCAAATTTATCTTTATGGAAATAATCATTGGTAAATTTTATCATTCATTCACTATAGCTGCTCAAGCAAAGCCTGTTTCTCTCAGTGCACTGATTTCCTAGCTCTGTATGATCTTACATGCTAAGGTAAATTATTAAAAAAAAAAGTGGTTTTCAATATATATATATATATATATTAGTATAAACTGAAATATTGGTGTATAAAGGCAGCTAGATTGAAATATATGTATAGCTTCTGCTAAATGTTCACCTAAGGATTAAAATTTACAAGAATAATTTATGAAACTAGGGTCCAAAGTTTTTTTAAGCATAGATTTGAAAATGTCCTACATAGCATTTGGCATTTGAGACTTAATCATTTGAAAGAAGTGATGGAAGCTAAGCTAAGAAATATGTTTGTAGATTTTTTGAAAGGGTACAGAATTTTGTGTAATGGCATGTAGAAATTCAGTTTGTTTTGGAGGGAAAAAAAATCATATTATGATATATAATACTCCTGTGAAACAAAAGTGACCCATTATTGAAAGATATAATGACATAAAACCAAAAAAGAAACCTATACAAAAAGAAATCAACACAGTGGCTAGACTGGAATAAATCTCCTTAATTTTAACAATCTAATTCTTTTCCAGCTTAAATTTTTTTTTTAAGTAATCATTTCAACCTTTAAACATTGGAAGTTAAAATATTAATTCCCAACAATGATGTGTTAGGATAAGGTGTTTCCCTCTCCTTGTATATCATATCTGGTATTCTGTTATTAATATCAGGTATTTATTCTCTTAAACTGAATTTTCAAGGTCAGATGATTTTTCAAAATTACATTCATAAAATTTTATAAATTTCCCATAAATGGAAATCACCATATATTTCTGAATATAATCTGAGAATTAAGATATTGTTTCAAAAATTTACCCAAAATTGAAATCCATGTATAAATCATATTTAAATCACTCTATAAATTCAACTGCATATATTGTAAAGCATAAATAACTGATTATCTAACTTAACTAGGCTTATCAAGCAATCTGTATATAAGTGCCTCTTCATCGTCAGCTACTGTTCAAAAATAGGGATGAGAGCACTGTAGAAAAATGTGCGGTTGTTGATGCAAATATTTTCACCTTCTCATTTCCCCAACTTTTGGACATGCATATCGTTTGGCACGATCGGCAGTAGAGTGGAAAATTTTATTTTGGATTTATAGTTGTGTTAGCCATTTTAAGCAGTGACAAGATTTTTATTTATCTTCAGTTATATTTGTATTTATACAAGTGAAGTACAATTCTTCATTTCTTCAGTAAAGTGAAAGATGCTCAGATAAAGAAAAGAACTGCGTATCCTGTCAGTATTAAACTAAAAGTTATGGGCTACACAATGCTATAGGAAAACTGAAGATATTATCTGCAAATGATACAAATGAGAACAATGTTAATGATAGAATGGAGGAAGAAGATATTTGCCCAAACTTAAAACAAAAAAGAACTGTGGGCATTTTTTAGTTGGACACTGATATTAAGGAATTTGATTAAGGAATACTAGGGTTAAGTAAAATAAAAATATTTTTTTTCCGTTATTTAAACTGTTATATTATTTTTGTGATGGAATTACTTGTAAATATGAACTCACTCATTCCCAAATTTCAGTAGTAAAATTGTTTTAAAGAAATTCTTAGTTTATACAAGTAAGTGCATGGTATTCAGTTTTTTATGTCCAAGAATATAGTATTATCGATCAATTTAAAAGACATGGTAAAATCATACTTCTTGAAATATTTTGGAAGAAGAGAAATTTCCGGTTTTCAGAAACCAAATTGATTGCTCGTGTTAACCTTCTGGAGGTCTTGAGAAAGTTAAGGTATTGTTTCCAAAAGCATCGCCAGCTTTGACCAGAAAGATTTTGAAAAGCGCGCAACGCTTGTTTGACTGAATGCACAGAAAGTGTTAAGTAGTTTTTTTTTATCCCCCCACACCTGCAGGGAATCATCACTTGAACTGGTTAGTGTCGGCTGTAAAAATATCAATGTTAAAACTTTGCCCTTTGATAGTTTCAAGAAGGTATATGTTAGCGAACCCAACCGACCTGTTAGCTAACGAATCATTTGTTATCCGACTTGTAACAGTAATTGTTCGCTTTAGTTAGGGTTTATGTTATTAAATTTTGTGAAAAACTCCAAATCAAGACATTAAAAGAAAAGAATTATAAATGTTTAATTTTTTTTTTCTGTTCTTAAACCTGCGTATGTATGTATATGTGTGGGTATGTGTTTATATATATATATTTTTTTATGAGCAATCGATATGCATGCGGGCATAATATCAAAATATTTTTTTTATTTCTAATAACCTTCACTTTAATTATTTAATTTACCTCTTATGTGCCTATGATAGAAGGAATATTTTGTCATTGAAGCAGTATGATTTTTGATATATTTTCCTTATTTTTTTAATAAGGTAATATATCTTGGGAACTAAGAAAATTTCTTATTTTATTTGCAGCTTTGGGTATTTTTCATCCAGTTTATTTGAAACTATGGATATAAATAATATTTCACAACTTACTTGATATGATAGAACTAATTAACTGAACATGACATAAAAAACTTGTTTATTTGCTAATCATAATCACAGACGTCTAATTTTTTGTCGTGCAATTTTCTGATTTTGTGTATAGCAATAAGTAAGAAAAGCTGCGAGTTTATTAATTATGCCATAATGATATTGTTTTCTTTAAGAAAATGTAAGTATATTTTACTATTCCACTACTTATTTTTTTGGGGGGGAGGAGGAGCTAAAGGCAATTAAACAGTTTCTCTTAAAAATTTTCTTGTTGAAAAATTACAAGAGCATTAATGAAAAAAAAATCAGATTTTGATAGATTGATTCTTATGGTTTTAATAGTCTCTATACCTTTAATTCTTTCTCTCCATATACTATGCAGAAAGAATTAAACAGAGACACTAGTCTTGGTGCTTACTATTTTTTTAATTTTATTTGATTATGGCAAAATACTCGAAGGTTATTTGCCTAAGGATATGGATGTCTTTACGGAGGAATTTCTGAGGGAAATTGGCTCATATATATGTTGCACGTAGGGAAAACAAAGAAGATGCCTACGCAGTGAGCTCATTCACAGGACTCGAAACCTGGGCCAAATTCCCAGTTTTCAGAGAATTTATTGCTCGTCCACCTGATGGGCCAACACTCTTGATGCGTTTTATGCAACATGAGTTTTTGTATGTGCAGTTGAAAAATTGAAAACACTTTTTCAAAATACTGTTATAGTTAAATAGAGGTAATGCATAGTTTTACTAAACATTTTCTATCAGTATTATTTTCAGTGTAGTTTCCTAATACAGAAACATAAATTTTTAGGTATTTATATTTCTAATTTGATTTTTGATACACTGAATTAAGATTATTTCCCAGTATTCTCTGCATTCTTAAATTTTATTTTTCGGTATAATAATATGCAGTTATTTTTAAAGGGTTTAAAAGATGAAAGTTTTAAAACATGAAAAGAAAAAAATTATGTTTGCAATCAAAAAATGCAAATCATAACGAATTTTAAAATAAAATTGTGTAGAACTGGTTGTGATTAGATTCATCTTCCTTCAGTTAGGTTTTCTCAATAATACATGCTCAGAATGCAAATAGTAGGAATTACATCAAACATGCATTGAAGTAGAAGTAAGCTTTTAAAAAAAAATTCAACTTTTAACGAACCCCCGGGATAATATGATCACAATCTATCTGAATATTCAGGAATGTCTGGGCAGCAGGTTTGCTTCCTAAGGCATATATTTATTTATTATTGTGCACATGTGGGACTGCTATTTTTTTATATATATGTATAGAATGTTTTCCCCACCTAGGGTTTGAAACAAAAAAATTGAATATTTTAATTTCCATAAAATAAAATACAAAACAGGCATTCTACAGCAAAACTGAAGTGTAAAACCCATTTTATTCACCAAAATGCACAATATATTTCTACTTCAACTAAAGGAAGCAAAATTAAGTTTTGTTCATATGACTGGCTGGCTCAGTTAGAAATAAATCTATAATCTTTCTGTTTTCCTTCTAAGAAAACTAAGAAGTTTAGCTTAGTTAGAAACTAAACTTCAACAAGGTACTTTTTTTTTATAAAACAAAACACGTAATTTATTCATTTTCAACTACAAATAGTTTAGACTATTTGGATATTGCAGAGCATAGGAGAGCTATTTATAGCTTGCAGTAATAAATAGCTTGCTGTAAATTGCACGTTTGCAATAAGTAGCTCGTGCAATAAATACATTCTGAAGGGATCTAAAGAATCTTACTAAGGGAAACTGACTTTGCACAAAACACCTATGATGCAGTCAGCCCATTTACCTATGTTCGAACCTAAATCAAAGTATCAGTATTCAGCAAGTGTTTTATCATTTGGCTTAGCAGGGTTCAACTAGACGAAATCAGTTCAAAAATTTTATTTTCATACAGTACTAAAATCGACACCTGCAATAAGAGAATTTTAGTCTTATTGTATTTCTTGTGCTCTGTAGTTAGCTAATTTTAATGCAATTAGCAGGTAATATCGATATTGGAAAAATTTAAATGTAAATTACACTTTTGAATTTTCTTTTGCATCATTCTAAATTATACAGTGTGAGCTAGTAAACGAACAGAAACAGATAACAGTTATGTATATCCAAGGGGTCCTGACTCATGGACAGCGGAAAAAGAAGTCTTTTACGTCAGAGGTACCATATATAATACGTGGCATGACCATGCACATTGCCTTTCATTCTCATCGTCCCTCCTCTAATTTCCGACCCATATCCTGTTCTTTTTTGTATTTCTTTTACATTAAAGCTTCTTTTCAACGTGCATCCTATTTGAAAATACTTGATCTGTTTTCAGAAATAGAGGCCAAACATTTCTCAGTATCATAGGAAAAAGACATTCAGCAGAATGAAAGAATGCATTTCTATGAGTAAAATTCTGTAGGAGAAATCTGCAAAATGCTTCAGTTTTATGATAAATATGTGCGTAATATATCCGAAATTTAAGAACGGATTTTATAATTATATATATGCATGTGTGTATGTATTTACAAATCAGTTTATCAATATCGCAGTTTTTTTTAGCCGAAAGGGATGCTAGGACAGAACGGCTGGTAGTCTCAAAATGGCATTTTGTAATGTTTCAGTATAAACAGTGAATCAACTTTTTAATTATTGCTACCAAATATTATCATCCTGTATTATATTTAAAGGAATTAAGTAATGAAGAACCTGCATAAATATATGTATATTTCTCGCATTGTGAAAAAACGAAAGTACCTAGAGCCATCAAATTCTGAATGACGTCTGCACCCCAGCATGTTCACCCAGAAATCCGAAATTTTTAATTTCAAGTTTATTTTATTATCTCTTTCATAGTTTGTAAATCTTTAATGAATTTTTGATTAGAAAATTCAACAATTTCAAAGCGAGTAATGACAGCGCTGTAAAGAATAAAATATTTTTATCTTCAATGTGCGAGACTGTCAATCGGAAATGCTAAAGATACGCTGTTTTTTTATATTTTAGCATATTGCTGTTCAATTTAAATTTATGTGGTTTAAGTGTGAAGAGCATGATATTTAATAAATAAAGGTAACACACAAAACATCAAAAAAATCCCTGTGGGCGTAATATAAAATCTGAAAGCTTCCGGGTTTTATTTCAATGTTGATTTTGTAATTTCTTTTCAAAGCCCAAATGGGCATTAGCCCAGAAGAGTTATAAGTTTCGAAACGGAATTTTGCATCGAATCACTTTAAATGCAAGAATCACTTTTCCGAACTGTTGCCACCAATATTATTGCCCAGTATTATATTTAAAGAAAGTAAATAATGGGAATCTACATGAACGTAGGTATGTTTTTCGCATTGTGAAAGAACAACATTACCCAGAGTCATCAAATTTTGGATAGCATAGTTCTCCATCCGAACCTGGGCACTTGGAAGCCTGAATCTAGGAATCTGGAATTTGTTTTTATTGTCTATTCTGTAAAACTTTAATGATTAAAAATCAGCAGTTTCAAAGCAAGCAGTGGCAACACTCTAAGGAATAAATCATTTTTGTCTCCAGTGTGTGTGTCTCCACAATGTATATCAGAAATTCTAAAGATGCTGTTTCTAAATATTTTTAGCCCAAAATGATGTTAGTCCAAATGCTCTTGAAACACATACTCTGTAAATGAAAAAATTTGTCCATTTGGACCTAATTTTTTTTTTTTTTTTTTTTTTTTTTTTTTTTTTTTATTTTTTTGTTTACTGAACCGAGTTTTACATAACTTTTTAATCAAATGGTTTACACTTATATTATTTTCTTATTTTTTATAAAATGTTTTAAAAAAGTATTTAAAATAAATGCATCTTATATCGAGTTAAAGAAAGTGTGTGTACTGTCAAAAGAAAAATGGAAGCAAGGAGTACAAAAAGTTTTCATGAATCGTGTTTTTAAAATATTCTAACTATTTTATTGTAAGATAAATGCTATTTTTTTCTGATGATGATCATGGAAAAATAAGGGGAATGAAGATGCCTGCAGATTTCTTTATGTAGAGTAATATATTTATATTAAAATAAATTTCATATTCCTTAATTTTAAGAAAACAAAATTATATTTGTATGAGTTTTGCATATTTCATAAAAAGCATGTGCATATTTGTATCCTATAAAATAATTTGTTAAAATTCCACAGGATATTTGACTGGACTCCAGACACTGTTATTTCATAAAACAATGAGCAAATATTTATATTTAATACAACAATGCCTTTAAAGATTACGTTAATTCAACAAGTGCAAATGATATATATATTCTCTTTTTCGAGCTTTTATTTAAGGAGTGTTATATAAACCATTTAGTAGGAATAAACCTTTTTCTTCTCTTTTATCACTTTCAGCTGATATTATGATGATGTATTATAATGTTGTGCTGCCGTTTCCTATTTTCTTATACAGTTGATTGACTTCACAATTATGTGTTTTGTATTGACTTATACAATCGAATTTCTTATACAATTGAATGACTTCAAATATTTATTCCTCTTATTGAATTTATTTCATAGCTCTAAAATTATTTTCGATAATATTTTTGTGAAATAAATAGTTTGTTTTTTGAATAAAATTAGGTTTTCAGTCATTCGGCTATGAATGTATGAAAGACATATGCGGAATTCAAGTGTCTATAAAATGATTGTGTGAAAAAAGGGCCATTGAATATGTTGTTCCTTACCTTGCTAATAAAATTTAGAGAAATAAGACAGTTCGAAGTATTAACAAAAGAGGCTTTCACTATTGAAAATTGCATTTAAAAGCTTAAAAAATGTAATTTCTGTGTAGTTAGTGCTTGGAAGTAATATTTGAAATCTGTCCTGCAAAATTTCAATTAAAAGTATATATCATTTAATTTGCATCAGACGAGTATGGATTTCTTATTCTAATAGTACATTGAAAAACATATTATTCATTGACATATTTATTTCTTTTTGAGAAAAAAAAATTTGTTTCATACATTTGTAATAAAAATGAGTCAAAATTGTAGTTGTGCAAAAGGCTATTTTATTTTTATTTATTTAATTAGACCAAAGGGGCAGTTTGCTCAGAAGGACTATTAATTTCGTTTTGGTATTTTGCGTCAATTCACTAAAAGCATTGTTTCACTTTTCAAATTGTTGCCACCAAATATTGTGATCCTTTATTATATTCAAAGAAATGAAATAATGAATAATCTGCATAAATGTATGCATGTTTCATGCATTGTGATAAAACAACGGTACCCAAAGCTATCAAATTTTGAATATTGAACATTTCCACCCAAATATTGACATCTGGAAGCCCAAATTTGAAATTTGGAATATGTTTTATTATCGATTTCATATTTTGTAAAACTTTAACGAATTTTTGATTAACAAGCTCAAGGATTTCAAAGCGAGCAATGGCAACATTGTACAGAAAAAAACATTTTTATTTCTAGCGCGTGAGACTGCGCATCGGAAATTCTGAAGATATGCTCATTTAAAAATTATTTTGTGATATTGCTCTTGAACTAAATTTTATGGTTTAAGGGCACAGAACATGATATTTAATAGATAAAAGTAACACACAAAATGTTAAAAAAAAGCCCCTTTGTACGTAATTTAAAATCTGAAACCTTTCAATTTTTTTTTTTCCTTTTTATTTATTTTCAAAACTTAAACCGTGGTTTTGCCCTGAATAGTGAAAAAATTGTTTAGTCGAACAATTTTTTTGAAGAATGTGTACATTACAACTATCATGAATCTACTACCAAAATGCACTTTAATTAACAATTATTAATTGCATATTAATTTAGTGAATACTATATCTCTTTGTTACTCTATAATATCAAGACTGCATTTTTAGAACTCGGGGGAAAAAATTATATTTAGAATTGCAAGAATTTATAAAGAAATTTCATAATTTTTTTCATATTTTGCAAAATATTTAAGAATTAAGGAAGCAGTACCTAAATAAAATAGGAAAAGATATTAAAAGACAAAGTAAATGATGAAAAATGACCAAAATATAAAAGAAATTTGCTTTTTTATTATACTTATTTCATCAATTCTTATTTATTTGTCCTCAAATTGATTTCTTTCTCAAGAAATGTATTTTTGCTCCGAAACTGAATACCAAATCGTATGATTGCTATCATTGACAGTGACAAGACAAATATTATCACATTTGTATCAGTTAATGGTGGTTTCCCCATGTATAATGTGGATATGAATCAATTCTGCTTAGAAAGTCCTCCACTGAAGCTTTACTGTTCTTAGGCACAGAGCTGCCCTCAAATACACAAGTCCATTAATTATGGGATTAACATCACTGGATATGTAACTCACAATGGTAAGCACAGATTGTTATTGATCCTATTAAAACATATAATATTACGATAATTAACTCAAAAAGTAGTACGCCCACCAATGGCCAAGCAGTAAAATCGCTGAATACAGGTAGTTTAGTTCGAATTCCGGCAAATGGGCTGACTGCATGGACATTTTCATGATTTTTGCATTGTATAACATGTATAGGAGCCAGTTTTCTAAAAACAGTCCTCCATTAAGGCATCCCTCCTTTGGCTGATAGCACTTGAGCGCTTTGTCGAATAAACCAAATCAAAAGGAAATATTTCAAACGAAGCAAAAAATATATATTAAATTTTAAATAGTCCTATTTTGTTTCTAGGCTGTGAAATTAATTTAGTGGACGTGAAGGTGATATACCATAAAAACTGCACATAAAATGTTAATAAGATGGGAAACTGATTTCAAGAAATGCATACATGTATTAGCTTTTTAGTAAAACCCCAATCATAAGTATTAATTAAAGAATTTAAAAACAATTGGTAAACAGTACCTAATTTAACATAGCTCATCACACCTTTGTCGCAAATAAAACCCACTAGCGGCCGAGCAGTAACGCCACTGAACAGTAGTAGTTCGACAGGGAATTGAGTTTTCTCTGTGTGTAACATAAATATGAGCCAGTTCCTTTAAAAAGTCCTCCACAAAGGCATCCCTTCCCACACACAGGTAGCCCTCCTTTTTCTTAATCAAGTAACCATAGTCATAAATAACAAATTGTTTCCCTCCGAAAGTCCTTCCTCCATGAAAGTTGCCCATTTATCTTTGAGCATCTAATTGTGTCATTTCATATCTTGATCTGGGCAAAGAATCGGAAATTTTTATTTCCTTTTCAGAAATTTTTTTGCATCACCCAGATCACCATCATGTATTTTCCACCTTCGTATAATGATTGTGATGACTTCATAAAAGGCTACTTACATTTTTCTTCTACTAACAATTATTTTTTATAAATGTTTACTCTTACCAGCTGAGTATTTTATGTGCCAACCATTTCGAAATTTGGAAACAAGCACATCTTCATAACAGTAAAATATTGATAATCAAATATCATTTGGACCCTTTTTATTAGATAACACTTGCAGTAAACCGGAACTCTTACCTGCTGAATATTTTATGTCCCAACCATTTCGAAATTTAGAAATAAGCACATCTAGATAGCAGTAAAATATTGATTATCAAATATCATTTGGAACCTTTTTATTAGATAACATTTTCAGTAAAATGGAAGTATTTTGTTAAGGGTAAAAAAATGCATCATATGATTTCATGTACTTTCAGCAATTTTAACGCCAAAAAGCGATTTAATCTCTTATGATATTATTTGCGAATGATTTTCATATCAAGCCAAGAAAATTTCTCAGTAGTTGTTTTTAGATGAGAAATTAGAAGAGCAAAACGATTTTTTCTTTAAGAATAGGAATCTGTTATCATATTTCAATATATAAAATGCCCAACTTTGCATTCACACAACTAAATGAATTTCGGTACAGACATATAAATGATGCATTAGTTTAAAATGGAATTACACGATTTAAACTCTTTCAAAAATCTCATTTTTATTTCAGAGCAATTATTGAAAATATATATTGAAGTAACTGTTTTTGTGAACTGTTGTAGCAGTTAAAAAAATACAGTATTATAAATCAATGCACACAGCTAAAAATAAAAATTATCTCAAATTTCTGTGTTTCTGCAGACAGTATAAGATACCTTCCATGCTAAAAGAAATTATTTTTAAATTAGGTGATGCTAAATTCTTTAAAAGTTATTCATGGACTCCGTGCAAATTACATTAACTTTTGCAGAAGAAATTTTGTTTGGCAAATTTTTCGCATACACAAAGCTTTTGGTTGAAGGCCTTTCAGTATTTTCCAGTTTTTGTAATGAAAATCGCCCTCAGGTCAGCAGGTGGTATGGCTGGATTTGAGGTTTTTATTTATGACTCTCGCATTGTAACACCTTTCTCTAATGATCGCTGTTTCCCCACTACCAATTAAGCGCAACAGGAGATCAGGAGAACAAGAGTACAGAATATTCTGTCATGGCTTCCACTTCTTTCATATCTCATTAAGAAAACATTGAGAAAGAGTTCTAGCCATATTTTTCTTCTGCTCAAACACTTTTTTGTACTTAACATTATATTTTTATTTGCACGTGTTAGCAGAATAACATTTATACTTTCATAAAATTAAGCTGTGTTCTATTAAAATTGCAATTACCATTGATCTTTTCCCTATAGATGTATGTATTTGCATTTTGCATTGTTTTCTTCATTATGTTAATTGTAATAAATTATTGTAACAGTTTTAGCTTTATATACAGAATGCACAAATTTAACCCTGTGTGTGGCACAGGTTTTTGAATCTGCTCATGAAGACATGTATTTAAACAGCATTTTTTAGCTAAATTTGTATAATTACTAATTTTAGTCTCTATTTTCATAAACTTTCATTCATTAAGATGATATTCACATTATTAAAGAAAGTAAGAGAACAAAATGTTTTAAATTGTAAACTAAATTTGTACAGAGTGGCAAAAAATCTCATGACGGGATACAGCCGGTCATGTCACTTGGTTAAAATTTACTTCAATTTTTATGCCCTCCCCCAAGTTTGACATTTTTGCTCAGTATTTTCTGTAGTGTTCTATTATGTGTGTTTAAATAATTTTTTTTCAGTACTTTTGATATTAGCCTTCTGTTTTAATCTGAAATTTCTTAGAAAAATGTATCATACTTTTAATCTTTATATATTTTATTTCTAATTCTGAATATTAATGGCTATAAATAATTTCATATTTGTAGTTCATATCTTGGAAAGCAATGTATATGTGTTCAATATTAATCCTTGTGCACTATTTTAGTTAAATTGTGTATAAATTTCTGTTCGAAAGTCAAAATATGAAACATGTAATGTCAGTTGGAATAAATTAAAAATATATTTCATGTTATTTATATGTAATGAGATTATTTACATGAGCTATGAGCAAATTATCTGTAAATGTTGCACTAATTTTTGCACATTTCTCTCATTCTTCTTAGCTTAAAAGAGCTACAGTTCAGAATTATAAATCTGGGAAACTAGAATATGCAAGTTACAGGATTAGCAAAAGGTATAATTAATTTATTTGCATGTGTTTTTTTTTATTAATCTTAATGTATTTAGAATGTTGATGTTAAATCCAAGCAGTTGAAAATATATGTATATTTAATGAAACATTAATCTTTCTCATTAATTATAAAATTCCTGAATTATTTTAATTCAGATATACTTTCTAAAGTTACCCATAAGATTATCTAATATTATTTATGTTCAATCTAATGTGACTGAAAATATCACAATATTCATATCAGATCATTATCTCTATATTGTTAATAATGATGAAATTGTGTGCAAACAGCTATTTCATATGGGTCCTTTCATGTACAATTGAAGTTGGCATGTTGGTACTACAAACCACATTATATGAATACCTGCCAACTTTTATGAGTTTTTTTCCCTTTGTTTTGCAAAAAAAAAAAAAAAGTGTAACTTTTTAATTTTGCACTCAAAATTCATTTTTTTATAACTTTTTTAAACTTTATTGTTATTGCTGTCACTTGGTGGAATCCTTTCGCTCTATAAATAGCCTATATTGTCAACTGATGGCATATAAAACCATTAATATTATGAAAGTGCACTATTCAATATAGTTTAAATTAATCATTTTAAAAAAACGTGTTATTCAGATTTAATAATAATCTGAGCAGGTGATTGTGTTTTACCATGAGTTATCACAAATCAGATGTGCAGAGATAATGTCTGAGCTTTTAAAAGGGTTTCTTTTACAGATGAGCTGTAATTTTATTAACAGCAAATATTCAGTTTTATTAAATGCTAATTTTAAGATTTGAGAAGAGAAGCATAGTAGTAGAATAATATTTTGTGATTTTAGTCTTTTTTGAATATTTGGCTGGATCCTAAAATTTTCAGATTGCAAGTGTTTTTATTACTATTATTATAAGGATACCAAAAAGTATGTGAATCTGATGATTTTACTTTTTTCTGACATTTAAGCTGCTGTTCAAAACCTTTCATTTTATTACATCAAAGTACATTTAGCCCTTTTTTAAACCCAGATTACTTCATTTTATGTTATTTTTTTAATCACTTATTTCAAGATTTTTATCCACAAAACATTTATCTGATGCATTTGCTTATCTTTTTATAAATATATAGATATTGTTTGCTAATTAAAATTAGATTGCTTCAGAGAGGGAAAACATGAAAACAAATGTCTTTACCTTTCATTTTCAATGTAGAGAGATTAGATAACTTAGAAACATGCAATTTTAAAGCAAAATAAGTTAAACTGACTGGGACTAATGTTCATGGATTGTTTTAATTTCTCGTGTCTTGTTTTTACAAAAGTGGAATGTATTCTTATGCATGGAATAACCTGTTTAATAAAATTTTAAATAGTGTTTTTGTATTTCTTAAGAATGTCTAATGCACTGCTTATCATGAGAAATGTACCGGGTGATCAAAAAGTCAGTATAAATTTGAAAACTTAATAAATCACAGAATAATGTAGATAGAGAGGTAAAAATTGACACACATACTTAGAATGACATGGGGTTTTATTAGAAAAGCAATAATCTGATCAGAAAAGCAATAATTAACATAACAAATTAAGACAAAGCAAAAATTATGTTCTTTACAGGAAATGACTTTACATACTGACTTTTTGATCACCCGGTATATAAAATGACACAAGCATAGGAAGACATCAAGAAACTTGTATTTCATAAAAATAATAAATTTTGCTTACTTTGCTGCAAATTAGAGGAAAGGAGCTCATGGCCTGCGCATGCTGGGTTGCCACTAGATCTCCTGTAATCTGTATATGCAAATTAAATATGCAGTATTAAAAGTGAACTAATTCTTAAAACTAATCAAACTATATTTATCTGTTACATGATTCATTTTATTATCATAATCCTATTTCATGTTAAATGACATAAATAGTCATTTAAAAAAATTAAACATAAAGTGGTAATATAAACATGTACTGAGTGGTTCAGAATTGGCTTCAAAATCCATCTCCATACTCTCCCACTTTCTTCTTCTAACTGATATGCAGATGTACGCATTAGTCTTCAGAAATTATTTTTCTTTTTAAGTGCTTGGTTAAAAAATGAAGATCATCCAGTTGTTACTAAAATATCGCAGAGAGTGGAAGATTTAACTGGCTTGACAGTGTCAACTGCAGAAGAGTTGCAAGTTGTAAATTATGGTATTGGAGGACACTATGAACCACATTTTGATTTTGCCAGAGTGAGTTATTATTTTAATTAACTAATAAACTGACTTAAATAATTTTTTATATGTGACAAAATATATAATTAAAATGTTAAAATTTTTTCATGTGTGTGAATAGTTTACATTCAGTATCAAGCATCTTCTCTTAAAATTTCATTCTTCATTCAAATTAAAATCTATTCGAACTGAACTTTTTATGTGTTTTATTTTATTAGCAGTGTCTGATGCTGACTGGTGCTTGTGGTACTGCTCTTTAATCCTTGTTTTGCATATTAATGCTAATTTGCTTTTAAGTTTCATATAGTTATGATATAACTGAAAAATTGTGCATTAACTTTATATTCATTTTTACACTGAAGTGACAAAAGTCATAGGGTAGCAATATGTAGATGTACAGATCGCAGTAGTATCACGTACAAAATGTATAAATGAACTGTGTATTAGCAGGCTTTCATTAATATTCAAGTTATTCATGTGAAATGGTTTCTGAAGTGATTATGGCTGCACGACAGGAGTTAACAGACTTTGAACATGGAATGGTAGTTGAAGCTAGACATATGGCACATTCCATTTTGGAAGTGATTAGATAATTCAACATTTCGAGATCCACAGTGTTAACAATGTGCCGAAAATACCTAATTTTATGCCATCATGGACAATGCAGTGGCCAACTGCCTGCAGTTTAATGGCCAAGGCTGGCAATTTACACTTAAAATTGTCAGTGTAAACAGACAAGCAACAGACACTGCATGAAGTAACTGCAGAAATCAATGTGAGACATATGAAGGATGTGTCTGGTAGGATAGTGTGGCAAAATTTGGCTTTAATGGTCTATGGCAGCAGAAGACCGAGTGCCTTTTCTAATGGAATGATATCACCTGAAGTGTCTCTCATGGGCTCGTGACCATATCAAGTGGACCCTAGACAACTGGAAAACCGTGGCTTGGTCAGATGAGTTGTGATTTCAGTTTCTAAGAGCTGACAGTAGGATTCAAGTCTGGTGCAAACTCCACGAAGCCATGGACCCAAATTGTCAACAAAGTACCGTGCAAGCTGGTGGTGGCTTCATAATGGTATGGGCTATTTTTTCATGGCATGGCCTGGATTCTCTGGTCCAACTGAACCAATCACTAACTGGAAATGGTTTATGTTCAGCTACTTGGAGACATTTGCAGCCACTCATGAACTTCATGTAGCGAAACAACAATTAAATTTTTATGGAGGACATGCGCCATGTCACTGGACCATAACTGTTCACGATTGGTTCGAAAAACATTCTAGACGATTTCAGCAAAGGATTTGGTCATCTAGATCACCCGACATGAATCCCATTGTAACATTTATTTGATATAATCAAGAGGTCAATTTGTGCACCAAATCCTGTACCGGCAACACTTCCGCAATTATGGACATCCGTAGAGGCAACATAGCTCAATATTTCTGCGGAGAACTTCCAACAACTTGTTGAGTCCATGCCACATCGAGTTGTTACACTTCCCCAGACAAAAGGAGATCTGACACGATATTAGGAGGTATCCCATGACTTTTGTTACCTCAGTGTCTCTGGTTCATGATTTTAATGCAAATTTTGAATAGTGTTTGTTTTTATTTAAATATGAAGTAACAGATAGTTAAAGGGATTAATGAACAGAGAACAGAATGTATGTATTGAATAAAATAATAATTAGCTATAATTAATACATTTTCCAGAAAATTTAAATATATATATATGAATATCATAATAAGTTTTTAACCCCTTGAGGATCAACACGCAGAGAACAAACCGCAGCCACTTGACCGAACCCCCTGAAATGGAACGCTGCTGCCGACCCTCGCATTTTCAGGAGTTAAGCCTACTTTTACAAAAAAATTCATATAAAATCAGCATTATAATATAATGACCTCAATTTTTGAAGTTACGTATGTAATATACTAATTATTAATATGCATTAATATAAAGCATATCACATTAATAGAAATAAATGAAACATGCAAAAAACTAAAATTATAAGCATGAAAATGAATACTATACACATGAAAACAAAATTACAAATATGAAATATAAAAGAAAATCGAGCAATAATTATCTGTAGGTAATTAAATTCCAATTTAATAATTCTTCTGTGTGTGGAATAATTCAAAACAAGAATCAATGCACAGGACAATGATGGCTTTTTTCTTCGAGCAAGTAAGATGCATCACGCATCAGGAAAGCTGATATCTTCCCACTTCTGTAATAATGCTGCAAAGTTACTTTTCATGTAACCAAGAAAGTCTATGTTAAGTTTTAAAATAAGTATAAAAAAAAAAGACAACTGGTCTGAGTTTTTCCATCACAGAAGTCCGGCGATGTTACATCAGCTATAGTCAGCTAGATACGTTTTCCCGCATTCTCCTAACACACACGCACAAAAAGAAAACATTGAGCTGGATGCATTTCCCCACATTCTAATAACGAAAACTGTAAAGAATAAAAACGAAGACAACAAAAAAATGAAATAAACAAACATGCCAGTATCCCTTTAACTTAGAGCTGTGATTCCCAGTTTGTTTACACCAATAAATCTATCAAAACGAGAAGCACAGAACAGAAACTGATGCTCGTACATGAAGGTCCACTTGAAAACCACCTGACTTAATCCACAGGAAAACTGTTACCATTTACCACCATCTACTGGCATTTAAAAATTCAAAAAAAAATTATTCTGTTTCTCAAATTATTATACGCGACGCTGGGCTGAAGAGATTGATCAGAGCTCTTCCCATATATGCTGCGTTGGGCTGGTAAGAGTGGAATTGTTACGTCGCACATATGCGACACTGGTCCTGCACGAGTTAAATGTTGATTTATTTAAATAAATTATGTTATGTATCATTTATAAAATGCATGAAAAAACTATTTTATTTATCCTTTTGCAGTTTTCTGTGGTATATTATTATTTTACATTTCACCGTAGCAGTATTCCTTTCAAAAGGAAACATAAGTATTCATAAGGAAACTCATTACTGATTTTCTGCAGTAAAATTATATATACAGCTAACTCTTGTAATTGTAGCTAATATTTACACATATATCTGCTACAAAATATAAAGAGCTGTCAACTTATTAATCCAAATTTTGCATTCGTAGCATTGATGTTAGCTGTAAAACTTAGATTGTAAAGGACTTCTAATTTTAGAAAGTTTTTATTGTGGCGAGAGAACTTAACCCCTAACTCCTCGTGCCCGTGTCTCATATGGGCAAGCAATATGAATAAATTTTGTCATGCCCATATCTCACACGGGCTCTGCTTTAGCAATAAGAAGTCGAGGGAATACCAATTTTTATCACGCCCATATCAATTCTATTTGCACAGACGGCTCACAGATGGCAGCACAGTACTTGTAATTTACTTAGATAACAGTAGTATGTAGATTCAGAATATTTCTTCTGTTAGAATATGTTTTGAAAAGATATAGTTTTAGTGCTCATCGCTTTTTCATGTTTAATGTTTGTAAAATGAGTAGTTTAAGTAAACAAGAGGATTTAAGTCTTGAAGAATTGGGAAGTGATTCAGAAGGCAGCTTTTTTCAGATGCTTTTGATTCTGAAGTATGGGATTCAGAAGATAGTGACAATCCTGTGCAACTTTTACCAGGGCGCCAATGGAACCAAATTATGCCAGATGTTCCAGATATTTGTCCTCTATGTTTTCAGCTCAAATTATTGCCTAAAGTTAATGTTTCATTACAAGGCGTTTTACAATATTATGAACATTTTATAAATGATGAAGTAGTGGATATAATTGTAAAAGAGACTAATCGTTATGCTGAGCAATCAGGTAATGTTGTTGGGGAAAAGGAACCTGAAAGGTAGAAGAGAATGGAAACCTGTATTTTCACATGAAATTCATTTGTTCCTTGCACTTTCACTTTTAGAAGGTATTATAAAAAAATCTGAAAAAAGCATGTATTGGACTAAGAAAGCATCAGGAGAAACTCCATTTTTCTGTAAGATTATGACATATAATCGATACTGTGAAATCAAAAAATACTTGCATTTTGTGAACAATGATGCCTATGATCCAGAAAATCATCCTAACCCAAAACTCTACAAAATTTGGCCTATTTGCGATCATCTGAATAAAGTATGTCAAAACACAATTACTCCAGAAAGAGATATTACCATAGATGAAACGCTGATGTTGTACAAAGGACGTTTATCCTGCCACCAATACATACTCTTGAAAAAAGCAAAATTTGGTATCAAAACATATATGCTAAGCGAATATAGTTCTGGTTATATTTGGTTATTTATCATATATACTGGGAAAGGTACTTTGTTTCATCCTAAGTTCCGATCGCTCTCGGTACCTTCACAAGTTGTTATGACTCTGATAATGCCATTGTTGAAACAAGGCTATTGCATCACCTTAGATAATTATTATACTTCACCAGAATTATGTGATATTTTTTTGACTTATCAAACAGATGTGGTTGGAACTGTCAGACAAAACAAAAAGGCTTTATCTTTAGCATTGAAAAATGAAAAACTGACGAAGTTATATCATTTAGACGTGGCATAATCCTCGCTCTCAAATGGAAGGTCAAAAAGGAAGTAGCGATGTTATCATCTTTTCATGATTCTGAAACTTTTGAAGCAATGACGCAAAGTAAAAAACAAAATCAAAGGTAATAATTCACTACAGTAAAACAATGGGAGTCGTGGATCTTGTAGATCAATACCTTTCTAGTTATCAAGTAGCAAGAATGGTGGGAAAAAATATTATAAAAAAGTATTCTTTCACCTTTTACACCAACCGTTTTCAATGCTTTTCAAGTTTAAAAAAAAAGTAGGTGAAAAAAGGTCACATTTAAAGTTTAGACTCGATTTAATCGATGAAATAATTGACAAATATCACGCCATCAAATCGTTTACTTGAACGACATTTTTTGGAACCTATACCACCTATGGAAAAAAAATAAAACCCTTCAAGAGAATGTAAAGTGTGTTCATCAAAGAAGAATGCAAATGGGAAACGAATTAGGAGTGAAATGAGGTATTATTGTAAAGACTGCAATGTAGGACTGTGCATACCATGTTTCAAACTTTACCATACCCAGAAAAATTATTAAAGTTTTGAAAAACTATTGCAGCTAATATTGATGTTGAATAAAAGCATTACTATTTGGAGATAATAGTGTGCATTATTTAAACGTATGTGATTTTTCTCACTCCAAATTTACATATAATCTTAAAGACCTGCATTGAAGCTTTTCTGCCTAGCTTGGGTGTAAGAGGAAAGCCAAATATAAAGTAAAATAAGGTAAGTTAATAAAAAATTTTACATGTTTAAAAAAATTGTTAAATTTAACGAAAAATATAGTTTTTTATATCAATTTATTTTAAATTTCATAAACATTAAAAAATTGATTTTTGAATAAATTTTGTCAAAATTTTGAGACGAGTAAGGGGTTAAATTAAAGTTTAAATGTTTTAAAAACTGAACAAAGGTAAAAACTGCATTCAGTTTAAAAATCTAACTTGTGCTTGTGCTGTAATAATTGTTAGGATTGATTCATGATGGTAACCTTTTCGACTGACAAGCACCAGTTCAGTTGTTTTATTTTAAATTGCAAAAATATAAATATGATTAGAGTATTCATAATATATGTAATTTTGGGCATTTCTTACATGTGCTTTTATTATTCATTTCATGTGTATCGTTTTTATATATGAATCTGTAGCATGCACATGAAAATGTATCATGTATCTGTTTCCAGCTGAGTATTTTACGAAACATTATTCATTATTGTAAATCTGTCATAGCTTATTTTTAATTGTATTATTTTTAGAGAGAAGAAAAAAATGCATTTCAAAGTTTAGGAACTGGAAATAGAATAGCAACTTGGTTACTTTATGTAAGTTGAAGTTTTTCTTGCGTTGTTTAATGTAAAATTATTTATTTATTTCAAAACTGTTATGAGTTATTTTTTATAACTAAATTATTTTCATTTCACAGATGAGTGATGTAGATGCTGGAGGAGCTACAGTATTTCCTCAGATTGGAATCACTCTTCATCCAAGAAAGGTATTATTTTCACATATTTCATATCTTTTATAAAGTTCGTTTGTAGCACTATGTATTGTATTCTATATCAATAATTATGCCTCATTATTTTAAATATGCATTTATCTACACATTTTTTGTAACAAAGTACTAATTTTATGGCATTTACAATTTTTGCAACTAATTGGTATTGTTGCCTCATCTGCACTGAAGAAGATTTTCCTATTTCAGTCTGAACATATTCTGTGAAATACTTCCCTAAGACAACCGTTTATAGTTCTAGATGACTTTAATCTTCTGTGGAAGTGGTCAGCTTCAAGAATTTGAATGCCAGTGAGATTCAGCATCATAATTTAAATATTTTCTCTCAACTGCTGGTTAATTTCAGAGATGGTGCCCATGTGAACTGATACTTTATTTTATTTCTGTTAATAACAAAATTTGTAACATTAATTTGCAACAGCGAGGTATTTAATATATTAATGACTCTTATACTTTGAATCGATACTTTTCTCTGCCTCTGAATATCAGTGTGAAAATCAATACAAGCACATTGATTTAGAGAATGCTAGGTGCCAACAGCATGAACTCTGGAACTCGCTTTCAATTTTGTTTGATGCAACTTGAATGCGTCTGATAAGATGTTAAATAGATTCTAGATTATATTTATTTGTTTTGGTATTCTAGTAAATTCCCTTTTAAACTACACTCAAGAGCCAAAACATTATGACCAGCCGTACATTTTGCGATGAACGCGCCTGGAAGACGTGGAAGGCACGTGATCAGGTGGAAGTGGTATTTAACTGCTTCTGGAGAGTCTGAAGAATCATTCTTTCACTTACTTCTGTGTGTGATGGGAAAGGCTGCGGATCTAAGCGACTTTGCTAGAGGGGATTGTAATGTGGAAGTGGTATTTAACTGCTTCTGGAGAGTCTGAAGAATCATTCTTTCACTTACTTCTGTGTGTGATGGGAAAGGCTGCGGATCTAAGCGACTTTGCTAGAGGGCAGATTGTAATGGCTCGGAGGCTCGGAACAAGTATTTCCGAAAGTGCACGACTCGTGGGTTGTTCGCAATCTACAGTTGTTAGTACATATGAAAAGTGGATGAATGACGATGAAACCAGCAGTAGACGACATGGTGTTGGACGTCCACACGCTATCAAAGAAAAAGGTCGTCGGAGACTGTCTCGCATGGTGAAGCCAAGCCGGAGCCAGACAGTGGCTCAGCTGACAGCTGAATACAGTGCAGGGCCAAGTAGAAGAGTATTGGAGCACACTGTTCAGCGGACACTGTTGGATATAGGGCTACGCAGCAAACGTCCCACTTGTGTGCCTTTACTGACCAAGCGTCATCTGCGCCTGCACTGGGCCCGGGAACATCGCGACTGGTCCATGGATCAGTGGGAGAGAGTTGCCTGGTCAGATGAATCACGGTTTGTCATTCATCACGCCGATGGCCGTGTCAGGATACGCCGTCTTCCAGGCGAACAGTTGCTCCTTCAATGCACAATAGGTCATACACAGGCCGGTGGTGGCAGTATTATGCTCTGGGGGACATTCCCTTGGGCGACTCTGGGACCCGTGGTTGTGGTAGAGCAGACCATGAATGCTATAGGGTATCTGAACATCATTGCGGACCAGTTGCACCCTTACATGGCCTCTGTTTTTCCAGCTGGAAATGGAATGTTCCAACAGGACAATGCCCCGTGTCACAAGGCTACAAATTGTGTTGGAGTGGTTCTAGGAACATGATGCTGATTTTCAGTTAATGTCCTGGCCGCCTAACTCACCGAATCTCAATCCGATAGAACACATTTGAGATGTCATGGGACGGCATCTCAGAGGTCAAAGACCACTAATTCGCAATATCTCGGATTTGCGTGACCGTTGCTACAACATCTGGTACAATCTGTCTCCGGCCATCTATCAAGCACTTGTGGCATCCATGCCAAGGCCGGTTGAAGCTGTATTGCGCGCCAAAGGTGGCCCAACTCGTTATTGATAGGTGGTCATAATGTTTTGGCTCTTGAGTGTAGATGGAATGTTGATTTAGATAGAAATAATGCTGAATCACACATGTAAAAATCTAGATGTGGCATTTAGATTTATTGTAGATTTTTTTTAGATATTCCTGCTATTATTGTTTATTATACATAAATTTTAATTACCTAAAGTCGCTATTAGATGCATTAGCCTATAGATCTGTTTTCGGATTTCTGCATACAAATGAGAATTACGATTCAGCTATAGAATTGTTAATTAATAGGTTTGGGAGGAAAGGTTTGGTAACGTATTCTCAGATGAATAAACTGCTAAATCTTTTCTCTGTTAGAAATGTAAGGGCTATACAGAATCTTAGGAAACTATATGATGAGTGTGAAACTCAGTGGATGCTTAAAGTTGATGAATGTGATATCATTAACTTGCAATAGCTTACTTTATCCAATATTGTTAAAATTAATTCCATCATAGATTACATTAGAATATAGTTACAGTAGAAATGGTAACCAAGCATGGAATGTTAAGGAATTAATGGAATTCATCATAAAGGAATCGAAAGCCGTAAAAGAGCTATGCAGTTAAATGACAGTGGATGAGAAGTGAGCAGAAAATAGAAGCATAAATCAAACAATTGTCTCCTCTCCATGCACAATAATGTGAACAACAAGCGCAGTAAACAGTGTGAAAAAAGTTTGCTTAAAACTTATGAAGATACACTGGAAATATTTGTATACATTGTTTGTAACAACTACATGATTCTGAACATTGTGAAATTAAAACCGTTGATAAAAAAAAGAAATATTTTAAAAAGTCAAGATAATTTTTTTATGTTTTAAACGTCAGCCTAGAATAAAAGAATGCAAAGAAACTAAAATGTGTGAAATATGTGTAATAAAAAACACAAAAGATCTATTTGTTTTCAACTCAAAACAAAATCAGATAAAGTCATGTTGGCAATTTTGCCGTGTAAAAAAGATGTTCAGATGAGTCAGTTAAAAGCTGAACCTTTCCAGAGTACATTGCTACAAATGTGCACTGTAAAGATTTGTCCATTCTTTGATGAGGATAATTTAAAACCAATTCATATTGTATATGAATGTTCATATTTATATTGCATATGAATATGAACCAATCCATATTCATATTCACATTGTGCCATTAATTCTTGGAACTGCCTAACAAATTTCAAGATATGTTGCTATACTTAGCAATGCTGTTAGCTTCTTTCAAGGATAGGAAGAAAGTCAGGTAGCAGCTGCCTACTGGTTCACATTTCTTTCTATTGATGCGAAATGTTAGGAGAGTTGTCTGAAGTTTTGCGACTGCATTTTATTGCAGACTAAACTCACACCAGTTCATTGCAGGTATTGCTCTTCAGTTCACATCAAAGCGTATAAGTGCTAACATATTTTTGGGAACTTTTGATATTCTGTGAAGGGAAAATGATATTTGAAAAGAAAATAGAACAAACTAACATAATAATGCAAATGAAACTAGATGCCTTAAAGAGACAGGACAGAGGGGAAAATGTAAACAAAATTACCATAGATTTAGGTCTTAGATGGACTACTTTGACAGGCTGGAAGAAGAAGAGGTCCAAAATCAAGTCTTGGTTTGTGAAAAGAGCATGTATGGATAATTTAAATGAAAGAAAAAGTATGAAAGGTGGTGAATACGAAAATGTGAGCGAGGCGCTTTATCTTTGGTTCAGGCAGCAAAGGGAATAGGGAATACACATTTCAGGATCAGTTTTACAGCAGAAAGGCCCTAAAATTTTATGATAAATTTCAAGATGGAGAGCCTGTATTTACTGCTAGTGCTAGCTGGCTCGACAGATGGAAAAAGTGGTATGGCTTCAGGAGGTTAAATGTTTGTGAGGAAAAGCTATCTGCTAACTTGGAAAATGCTGCAATATTCAAGGATAGTTTCCGCAAACTAACTGAAAAAGAGGATATATCTGGAGATCGAATTTATGCTTGTAATGAGACCGGTCTGAATTTTTTAATGCTACCTTCGAAAATGCTGGCATCTAGGGAAGAAAATCGGCATCATACTAAAGAAGCAAAGAGAGTGTCTTAATCTTGACGTGCAGCAATACAACAGGCAGCCATAAGCTCAAACTAGAGCTTATAGTGAACTAAAAAAATTCCAGGGCATTTAAAAACATAATTAAGTACACTAATGGGACCAGAACCATCTATGATCTTTCTATTTGATGCCGGAATCAGTCAAATGCATGGAGCAATATTTATGATTGGTTTCATCAGCAATTTGCTCCATCAATGCAAAGGTTTATAAAATCAAAAATCTACCAAGGAAGGCAATTCTCATTTTAGACGATGCCGCATCCCATTCTGATGCAGAACAGTTATGAGACGAGTGCCATGATTCTCCCGCCTAACATTACTTTAGTGTGTCGGCCAATGGACCAGGGTATTTTGGAGGCATTGAAAAAAACATACAGATGTAAACTTCTTTCATCTCTTGTCCTAGTCATGGAGAAAGGGTGTGATATGATCAAGAAACTGAAGAAAATAGATATGTTAGATGTTGTTGGATGGATAGCTCATTCTTGGAGTGAAATTGAGCAGATAAACTTCGTTCATTCCTGGAAAAAGGTTGCTAGACCGAAAGCAAAGAAGAGACAGAAAACTGTGAAATATTTGACTGACTGAAGAAAATTTCAGGCTGCGAAGAAGTTACTGATGTTGATGTTGAAGAATGGATGGGACAAGATGAAAATTGTGAAATTTTAGGACATGCAGAAATAGTTGCACTGGTGAAAGAGAATGTTGATAAAAATGAAGATTAATCCAAAAAGTAAGAGGTTGAACACAGTGGAAAAGCTAAAATGATGATCCATGGTGGAGGACTGATGGCCGCTGAAGGAATGCTCTGTTACATGGAGGAGCAAGCTTCATCTGGTATGGACATTTTATTCTTCTGTCATCTACAGGATGAAGCTCCATGACAACAGAATGAGTGTGAGGGACAATCTACCATCACACGATATTTTTCTACCAAGAACTACTAAGAATTTTTCTTCATTTTTTTATGTAAGTTTTTTTACTCAATTATATTAGGGTATTTGTTCTTTTTATGACTGTTACTGTGGATAGCCATGGATACAACTTGACTTTAAAAAACATTAATTTAATTGTATGCTGTACTTTTCTATGTCCAATGTTGCACTACAAATGTCTAGAGTAATTCACAGTTCAAGTATTCTGAAAAACACACCCCTTATTCCATAAAACTTGACTTTTCGGATATTCGAGAGTCTCTCAGTCCAGATTATATCAAGTTTGCCGGACTCTACTGTAGTATAAGTCTGAAAAAGTTATTTTTTCATTTTTCTGTTCTCATTTTTCTAAATTTATGAAATTATTCAAATGCCTTTAAAATTGCATGATAACTGGATTCTTTCTTGATGGCCATAAATTTGTCACCTTAAAGTCTATATTTAAAAGAAATTATAAACTTGATTTTCATTCTAGAATTTCATAATTTTTCTTATTTCTTTTGTATTGTTTCTTAAATGAAATGTGTTTCAATAAATATTAACAGATTCCAGGAATAAAATAGATTGTTGTTTAAAATATAATACTTTCTTAATTTGAAAAGTATGAAGTTCACAAAATTGTAACACTTTAAAAAATTATGTATCATATTTGTATGTGAAAGCAATTATTAAATACTCTTTCTTTAATAATTGTCATTTTCTTAGGGCTCTGCTGCATTTTGGTACAATCTTCACAAAAATGGAGAAGGAGATATGTTGACAAGACATGCTGCATGCCCTGTTCTTGCTGGTTCAAAGTGGGGTAAATATTTTTTATTATACATTGTGATAGAAAGACTTAACCTTTGTGATTTTGTTGAGGTGTTTTTACATAAAATAATTAGATATGAATTTAACTTGCATAATCCATTCCATAAGTGTGATATGTGTAGCATTTGAGAATGAGCAATAAAGTGGTATTTTTATTATATAAAAGGTCAGTTTCATGTATATTGAGATAAGTAATCTGTTAAATGAAAATTAACATGCTGAATAAAAAAATTTAAATTATTACTTAAAAGCTCTCTCAGCCATTTTGTACAATTTGGAAATTCATCTAATTTTAAATTTGAATGGAATATTTTCTAATAATGTATTCTATGTGTATTTCATGTTATTATAAATTTGAAATATGTGTCATGTTGAAAAAAAAATTCCTTGTACTTGTTTGACGTACGTCTCAAAGCTCAAATTGACTAAACAAAAAGATTATTCTTTGTATGTGGTGGGATTGCCATGGTATTATCCACAAAGAGATCTGGAAGAAGGTAAAACCCTCAACACTAAGGTGTACAGCAAAATGCTGGTCCATTTTGATGCTGCTATCAAGGAAAAACGTTGAACTGAGTTTTGCTGTAAAAAGGTAATGTTCATCAAGATAATGCGAGACTATGTGTGTCTGCATTCACCACACCCACCATATAGCCCACCATTGCTTCTTCAGACTTCTACCTTTTTTCGCTCCTGCAGCTACATCTTGCTGGTGCTATCTTCCATTCTGACAGGACGTCCGAAATGAGGTTGATCTGTTTTTGGATTCACAGCCACAAGTTTCTGGCCCAAAGGCTTTGAAAGACTACCACAACATTGGCAGAAAATTATAGATTTGGGTGGTGGTTACTACCTGCACTAAAAGTACTGGTTACTTGTTTTCTTTTAACTTTATTAAGAAAGTTTTTTGGAGTAAAACTTTAGTAACAACCAGGTAACATGCTGAATAATGATTATTGGAGGATTTAATAAGAATCAGCATAATATATACAAATTTGTAGGACAAGTGTTGAAGATTTAAATATAGAAGCTGCTTCTTCAGCTGCAGAAGCACAAATGATGAAAGGGAAGCTATAGATAACTACAAAAACGTTGAGAGAAAATTGCAGATTTAGATGGTGGTTACTACTCATGCTAAAGATACTACTTTCTTTTTTTTTTTTTTACTGTATTAAGAAATTTTTTTGGTGTAAAACTTTAGTAACAACCAGATAACATGCAAGTAATAATTATTGGAGGAGTTAATAAGAATCAGCATAATATATACAGATTTGTAGGACTAGTGTTGAAGATTTAAATATAGAAGCCTCTTTTCAACTGCAGAAGTGCAAATGATGAAAGAGAAGCCATAGGTAAGGTAAGTTAAGGCAATAAGAATGAGAGGAATCAAGTCAAGTACTCGTGCCATCTATTGATGGAAAATGAAAACAATTATGAAATAATTCTCTTAAAAGTTGAGGGTTAAGACAGATAGGAATTGAGATCATTAACTAGAACTAAAAAATTTTTACAATTGTGAAACACTTCTAGAAAAGCTAAGTCATCAACAGAAGATGTTTTTTTGAATAATTTTGAGTGCAGAAAAGTAGAAAATGTGATTTTTCAGACCAGCAGTGTTAAGCGATAGAGGACTTTTGTATTTATTTTTTCCTAGCACATGCTTCATGTTTCTTAGCATGAAATCTTAAGGCTCTCTTAATTTAACCGATGCAAATTAAACCACATTGGCAAGGAGTCCTATATATATCCCAGGAGTTCTTATCCAGAATGGGGTCCTTAAGTATGGAACTGTGAATTTTGTTGACAGAAGAGAAACAATTCAGTTCTGGCAGTCTTGCTTGATAATTAAGGCTTCACTCATCACAATTAAATATCTGGTCATCCATTAGACTTTCAGCTTCAATTGATTCCTGAAATGTTTTCTTAAATACATTCATATCTTCAAAATCCACTGATAATTTTTCACCACAAACACTTAACTGACAGATACTACTGCATTTTTTGTATAGGTCAAGCCAACCAACATGTGTTGTGAAATCTGGGTTTCCTCCATTGAATTATTTATGAAAATGCAGTGCCTTTTGCTGTAAAATAGGTATATCTTGTCCTTGACGTGTGTAAACTAAGTATACTAAGCTTCACTGACTTTTTTATAATTACATTTTTTATAATTTTTCTTTTTTCTAATGCATACCATATTTCTATTTCTATTCATTTCCTTTTCCATTCTCCAACTGTAACCTATCTAATGCCAATCATCAGCTACCTTATGCATTGTCTCTCCCTTGTCCAGTCCCTTGATTACAGATTTGGGTGGTGGTCTTCCAGCTTTTGTTCCATCAGTACAATTCTCTTTCAATACTTGCATAAATTTCAACCTCTAAACACTACAACATTTGTCAGATTAGATACACCACACATAGACACATGTGCATGAGAGTAGCAGAGCATAAACTGATCTGCGTACAATGATAAATTGTACTGCACTGAATGACAGACACGTGAGTCATAGTGTAGACAGATGTGCCAAGTTGGAGGAGTTGGAGGGAAGTTTTTGTTGCTGATTTTGTGTGTGTGTGTGTTGGTAGGAAGATTGTACTGTGTACTCATTATATGACGGCTCAGAAGTAACTCATTGTTGTAGCAGTATACTTAACTCCAGTATTTACATGATCTTATGTCCCACTAACTTAGACTGCCAACTGTACATGGTTATAGTGGTGCAGAGATCATTATGATTGCAATGCTTTTGTAGACTGATCATGATTGAACACTGGAGTTCAGTTTTCTGTACTGATGAATCTTGTTTTTGTCTAGAGTGTGATTCCAGGTATGTTACAATCTGGAGGGAGTAAAACACACTGTAGAGCTCTTTTGGATGACCACACCTTATTAATTTTTTTATGTATTTCTAAAACGTTTTAACAACAACTTTATATTGCTACATCACCTTATATCACATTTCGTCTGCTCTTCATTAAATGTATTTATTTGTAAGACATGCTAGCTGTGATGGAATAAAGATGTGCAAGTTCCGTGTTCTTAGTTAAGTTCCATAAATTTTTATAGTTGTTCCTTTAATTTTTCCCACCAGGGTATATTTTTATTGAATTTTTTAATGTTTGTAAGCATATTAATTTTTATAAATGTCCACATGTGCAGAGGTATGTCTTGCATGATTATGATAAAATACAGCATCCAGCATAAGTATTGCTCTTTTTTCATAACTTAGTAATCTGTTCGAAATCTTTTGATACAGGATCAAAATTGTATTGGGTCTGTACTGGTAGTTCTCAACATGTTTTGGCCTACCCATTCCTTTCACCATTTTTAGAAGATTATTCCCCTCCCTCCTTTCCAGAGCTTGAAAATACATATGCATTCATTTAGATTTGGATTATTTTTTAACAAGTTTTATAAATTAAAGAACAAAAAGTATAGAAAATGTTGAAAAATAACCAAACTTGAATGTTGACAAGTTGTTTTTTATATTCATAAACTAAAACTGAATATTTAACAGGTAAATAAAATGCTGACTGCATTTCTCACCTGAAACTATGAAATTCCCCCATGATCGAGAATCCCTGGTCTGTACAAAAGTTCTTGCATAAAATTTTATAAAGAATTCCAGATATTATACAAATAAGTGTTGGCTGTGAGTTTAAGACATTCTTCATTGTCTATTATATATATCATTGTACCTTTCGTCATCTGTCAAATAACTTTTCCAATCCCTTGTAACTTAATTCTTCCTTTCTAGTTTTCAAAAACTTTTGTAGTCAGTAGCGAAGATACTGTATGTTATCATATTCCTGTTCCTGATATAATAGCTGAAGGAGCTAGTTATCTGTGGGAGCTATTTCCAGAGAATATGCAGGAAGGGTCAAAGAATTTCCTCACAAATTATTGTAGCTTACCCTGAGTATGAATAAATGGACATATTCTTGTATTGTTGTGATGAATACCTTTTTCAATGACTCATTAGCAACAGTACTTCTCTTGCAGAATATTACAAAGACAATCAAGCTGCTGGCAGCATCCTTTGTCACCAAAGTTTGATTTGGTGGTAGTATCTCCCTGAGGACCTTTCTTTTGAAATCCCACCAGGTACTAGTGGAACATTTTGTGGGAAAAATCCTTTTTCTTCATTCGTCCTGGGATTTTCCTAACCTATAGATGGTCCTGTGTCATTTGATGTTTGTATAGGGAACCTCCCTTTTTCCCCCATTTGTTATTTGATTCTTAATCAGGATGCATCCCATCAGGAAAGATCTGAAACACAAAAATTCAGTTTTTTTCTTCATATCTTTCTAGTCATTCCTGTCATACCCAACTGTCTAATTTAAATCCCAGTGCATAAATTTGCCTTTTGCTGTTACTGTAGGAACCCAAAACTCTTTCTCTGGTTCTTCTACAGTAGTCTTGTCTTCACTTTCAGTAGCTTCCATCAAGTCCATTCTTTCAGTTTTTGAGGTCTTCCTGTCTGTAGTTGGTTTTCAGACTGCTTTCCAATCATATAAATTATGATATTGGTGTCTCCATTCTGATACAGCATTATTATGTATATGCCACAAATCCATCCATGTGTTTGTGCTGTACAATATCCAAGACTGCTTATGCTGCACAATATATGTGCTTATACAAAAAGCAGTCTGTGATACACTCCTTTTGTACCTCCATTTTTTCTTTCTCACTAACCACTAGAAGTAATGTGAATTAGTATACCAGTGCTTTTTACTAGTGACACTATAGTAGGCAGCTACTAACTGTGAATGCAGGAAGTAAGTTTCTGTGGTCTAAACCTGTGGTTCTCAAGCTCTTTTGCTCCATGCATCCATCCCTTTCACCATCACTGGATGATCATCCCTCCTCCTTTCTAAAACATGAAAAATACATGTATATTTATTTAAATTTAGATTAGGCTTTACTATGTTTTATAAATTAAACAAGAAAATGTAGATAAATATCAAAACTTGAGTAAAAATAGTTTTTTACACTTATAAAATAAAACTAAATCCGTAAAAGACTGACTGAATTCCTCCATGAAACTTTGAAATCCCCCACTGGTTGAGAACCCTTGGTCTAAACATTAGCACAATAAAATAGCAAAGATTTACATCTCATACAATTTTCTTAGAGGAAATCTTAAAGCATGTAGTAATCAAGCTCATCAGACAACATTTTAAATGATTTGTTCAAAAGGCTGTCTATCTTACCTAATTACTTTGTTTAAAAGAGGATGCTATTTCTACTTGACCCTATATGTAATTAAAGAAAGTAGTATATGAAAGTGTTTAAATTTTCTTTCTGGAAGGACATCAAATAATAACTATACTAATTATGACAACAATGGTTAGGATTCATGTTGTTTTTTCAATTGATATACTGAAACAAAGTCTATTTTCTTTTACTTAGTGTCTAATAAATGGTTACATGAACGTGGCCAGGAATTTTTAAGACCCTGTGGACTGCATGAAAATGACTAGATCCCAATATAAAGTTCTTATTTCTTATGCCTTGCCAAGACAAAGGAGAAACAGCTGTTATTAGGGCAAATGCTTTTATTTTCAGTTTTTCCTACTGCATTTCTTTATTTATTTATAAGATTATTTAAGCTTATTTACAAAAGTGTATTGATACTTGTAAAATATACCTTGTGTTAACTTAATGTGATAGGTTTAAAAAAGTACTTTTGTGCCAAATAGTTTTTAAATTTGTTAATTGCTGGCAGAATTCAAAAGTATTCCTAATGTGTTGTTAACATGTTTTATATTTTTATTGAATTGTTATTATTTTGCATATTGTTGCTTTCAGTTTATTTGTTTGACTTTTTTTTTGCTCTCTTTTTTTTAAGAGTGAAAATGACCAGCAATAGAAATTTGGTGCCAATTGCTTTGCTTTATTTTTTATTGTAATGCTTTGCCATTTTAACAAATTTCGTACATAACCTGGTGCCATTTCTAGTTAAATTATTTTTACTTAAGAAGGTCTGACCTTAGAGTTTCTGGATAATTTTTATTATTTAAAATGACTGATGTTCAGAAATACAATAAAATTGTGAATATATGTGCAGGGGAGGGGAAGTGCAAAATCGTTTTCCAGCATGTATTTATGGTTGAGCAAATGAAGCTTTTTGGAGTTTATTTGAGATGGAAAATATATTTTGTTTTTGTGTGTGCATTTGTATGTATATGATTTTGTGTGTATGTATATATACACACAAAAAACCAAAATCTCTCTATATGTATATTTATACATACACACACAAAACCAAAATCAATTTATGTATTTACAAACGAAACCGAAATATATCTATTTATATATTCTAAAAAAAGTAATGAAATGTAAATTAAAAGCCTATGACTTGCACTAAAGCTGAAAAGTAATAAACCAATAATTCATAATAATAATAAGAAATATATATATATATATA
>KK119602.1:21714-40274 GCA_000611955.2 Stegodyphus mimosarum | reverse complement strand
TTATAATAAGAAAACTTTCCATATACCATCTCCAAGAAACAGATATTCAATTTAAAACCATTAATGACTTTTTTTTGTCAGTATTTTAATTGGAATTTTTAAATTAGTATTTCTAGACTTCCTGTGCTTTAAAAACATAAAATTCTGCAAAGAAAATCTTTAATCGCATAAGTACCAAAATCAAAATTTTTTTAAGTATTGAAAATGTCATTGTCATTGGTTGCAGATTAATCGACTTATCAAAGGGATAAACCAACCTACCATCGATTAACAATAACTAAATTAAGAGAGAGTGTTTCATCTTACTTCCAAGTAAACATTGAATTTTTTGCTAGATCCAAATCATGAGTCACAGTTAATATTCAATCAAAATAAAGACATTAGTCCATTGAAGCCCAAAAGAAACCTCTTAAACAAAATAAATAGAAAAAAATCTTTAAAATTAAAGTTGCTCATCAAGAATACAACTAAACGAGATGCTTACTTTAGTAGACATATCCCTTACACTCTCATTTTCAAACTCAAATTTAAAACTATACATTTTAGAACATTAAAAAGTAATTCAAAATCATGAGAAAATAAAAAAGATATAATCCTTAAAATTAAAGTTTAAAACAAATAGTTAATTAGAAATTTAAAGATTAAACTAGGAAGTTAAAATTAACTAACTTGCCTGCAAAATTTTGAAACCAATTGGCTGGAAATGCAAGTAGACTGACTATTTACGAAAGTTTAGCCTAAATTGGCGAAAAAACTGGAATATATATTCATTTGAATTCTTCTCTAGTTTGGTAGTTAAGAAATATATATATATCAATGCCCTTCATACAAAGACACTGACTTCTATCATGCTAATGCAACTTCTTCATGAAACGTTTGTGTACTTATGCTGGTTCACTTATTTTTAAGCATATTTAACATGTAAATAATCTAAATAGATTTGCTGAATAATTGGACCTACAGATAAATCAATAAAATCCAGTGAGAAAAGATGACTGAAGAAAATTCAGCATTTAGTAAAATGTCTAAAGAAGCTAGGAGAAACATGCCTTGTTTCTAATGTTCTTAGCCTCTTAAACAAAATAATAGCCTCTTAAATAAAATAGTTCTTAGCCTCTTAAATAAAATAAAAAAATACATTTAGGTATACCAGCTCATTAAAGAGATGTCGTATTGGATCATTTGGAAAATTCTGTATGTTTTGAAGATGAATGTTTATTTGAAATGGCAGCAATGTAAATTTTATTGAACAATATATGCTCCATTTTATTTGATAACCTCTTGCCATTTCTTCAGCAAATGCATTATTTCTCGTTTAAAAAATTCTTTAGGTTTATTGGGAGAGGAATTACCAAATTTTCTAAAGCCTTGAAAGAGTTAAACTTTTTACTATTTCAGGAATTTTTAGATGATCTAAGCAGATGAAAATTTAAAGGGCCAAAGTCAAGGCTTAATTTTTAAAATTAGAAGTGCTGGAACCCTATGAAAGGCCATCAGGAAACAGGAACAAAGTCAAGTAATTAATAATCAAAATAATTAAGTAATTGAAACCCAATAAAATGCAAAGATATAAATATAAATGTAGTAAATTGTTAAATTAATAAGTTAAATAATCAATAAAATCAGGTACTGCATCTTATTTATTTTGTTCAAAAGCTAAGAAATAATGTATTTCAAGTGATGATAGCAATAAATATCATTCTTTTTGTAGCATACAAATAAAAAAAATTAAGCATCATTAATGAGAACAGAGGAAATCACGGAAACAGTATGGGAGTTTGGAAGGAAGTTTTAACAGAGAAGTGCAGGTATGAAAACAAAGAATCCAACGTTTTCTAACCATGATCCTTTGCCTGCATAATTCTAACTGTAAAGTAGAATGTAACATGAGAAAGAATTTTCTACTGAATTGGGGGATAAGCGAAGAACAAATTGAGCTTCTATACAGCTGCCATTTTCTTCCCCTTGGCTACATTGCCTCAAAAAGCCTGCAAATGCTCTTTTCCATGAAAAATCACTAGTATTGGGCATGTCTAGGTCTTTAAAATGGTATTTCATTTGTTAAACTCGTTGAAACTAGAGGCAATAACATAAACACTTATCCATTTTTTTGTAAATCATGAATATCTGAAACTGATGATATTGAATCAGCAGATATGACAGCATAACTAAGGTGATCACTTCTAGTACTTTCACAGAGGAGAATGTAACCTTTTCAATCAAGCTTTCATAAATTCATTGCTTTTCTAGCAGAATAAGATTTTGACATGGGTTGGGGGCTTATGTTTGCTTAAAAGTCATAATCTCCATCCAAGGGTTTGCTTCCTTAGGGACGAAAAGACATGCATCAAAAGTCAATATCGATTGTTTAAGGCTTACCACTAAAATAAAATTCTATGAGATCAAAAGATTCTTCCCCCCCCCCTAAATTTGGGGTTTAGTTTTATAAAAGAAGTACTGGACACCTGTCATTTAGGACTTTGGTGTGCTGCATCTAGAATTAGAGTTTATGTCAAAAACTGAAAGTTCCGTAGCCAGGCTCTGATGTGTTTTAGCACAGTTTAAGCTGTGACCAAGGTCAGATGAAGGAAGATCAAAGCATTTTAGCCATTTTCAGTTATTGTTTTTCAAATATTTATTAAAATGTGTTATAAAATATGTATAATGGTATGTAACATACCTTGATCAACATTTTGATGATTTGGTCAGTTCAGGATTCTTTGCATCAATTTTTGCCTTTAGTACTGCCAACTGAGAATAGTATTTCATGTAATTAATAGACTATCTAGAGTTTTTATAACTGCCCTCTCAGACCACTTCATTTGAATTATTGGATTTTTAATTCAGGTATTATTATATATACATAGAACAAAATATATTTTCATTTCGTCGCAGTTTTCAGGAAATGGAATTTCACTTTTTTGTCTTTTATTTAATGGTGTGCTATGCGATTTGCTTATCAGTTTTCCCAAATGCTTAATTCTTTTTTGTTATCACCTAACTGACCTAAAGTTGCCATTTTGATTACAGGAATCTCTGTGTAGTTTCTAATTTTTAGTTCATTAGTTTTTTCTATCCAAATCTGTAGCTCTGATTGTTGATTATTACCGTGATCTTCATCGTCAGTATCATCTTCACTAACCAGTTGCTTACAGCATTTTCATTCAGGAAGTAAAATAGCAGTACTGTCACTGTCACTATTTAAACTATCTATCAAATCATTGTTTTTGCTGTTAACAGAACTCTCACTGCTAACAGCCTAATTTCAAAGCTTAAGCTAATCAAAAGCTTAATTTTCTTTTTGAAGGCATTTTCAAAAGTATTAAATATTCAAGAAAACATATCTGCACATCCAGGTGCAGCCAGAAAAAACAGTAAGTGTTTGTTGTGTATAGCCCAAATGATGTACTACGTCTCTCACACATTGTGTTTACTTTTGCCCTGATCACCTTACCACATCTTTCACACATTGTGTTTACTTTTGCCCTGATCACCTTACCACATCTCTCACACATTGTGTTTGCTTTTCATCTGATCGATTTGCCAGGTCTCTCACATGTAGTGTTTAATTTTGGCACAATGAGCTTACCACATTTGTCACATAACATTGTTAAGTCAAAGTGCTGAAGGCCACAGTAGTATTAATACTTATGACAAGCAGATGTTTCTCTGGCTGTATATACTTGTGCTTAAATAGAATTTTAACCAAAAACTTTGAGAATTTATAAATTATTTCAAAACTTTCAAAAATTGCTAGAGCTTTTAAGCCAGCTCTTTTTTTCTCCAAAATCATCTTGAATCCCTTCCTCCAGCATCTTATCATTTTTTCCCCATATTTGTTCTGAAGACCTGAAGTTGCTTATTTTTATATATTATTTTTTTTTAACTTTTTGTGTTTTTCATTGAATAAAACTAATGTACAAAAACAATATTCCTTGTTGTGGATCAATTGTGTACATCAGATGCTACACAAAAACTGTGATTTTCTGTACTTTGTCTTTTATATGTACTACTAATAGCATTGAACTGATGCTATAGCATTCAAAGACTGTCTGTTTTAGGAACAGATAATTTTCTTTTGAGCATTGGCTGTTATTTATATTAGACATGAGAAAACAAGAAAAAATTGTATAGTCAAATTGTTTTTCTAAAATTAAAATCAGGATATGTTAGTTCAATAGATGATCTTTGGTGCACCTGCAGTTAACATCAAGTTCATGTATTGGAGGCATTCTATACAAGATATTTATTAGTATGTAATTTTTCCTTGTAGATGCATTCTTGTTAAAACTGTGTGATGCCTAAATTTTGTTTAATGTAATTCATTCCTGTTGTATGCTTTCTACACTGATATTTTATGTTTTTCGAACTGAGCATATCAAAGACACAAAGCAGAATTTCAAATGAGATTTAAATTTCTTATACTTCTATCTGCAGTTGTAGAATTTGTCATAATAATTTATAAGAAAGTTATGTGTTATTTTCAGTATTTTAATATAATTCATAAAAATAATATTAATTGAAAGTAAAATGTAAAATACTATTTTACTTTATACTTTGTTCCAGTTTGTTATAATAGCTGTCTTAAGTTTATAGAATAGTTATTCTTGCCAAATATTTCATTTAGCTCTCTTCCCCCCCCCCACACACACACTTAAAAATTAACAGTAAATTCAATCTTTTCCATTTATGGTTTTCCATGCATTGATCTAATTTAAGGGTTTATATATGTTAATCCTATGTATATTTATTAAGGCATTTCTTTTTTATGTTATCTTAAGAATTCAAAATTTACTGTAAGAAAATCGTACATATGTCTTGGAAACAGACAATGTGTACATTAATAAATCGATCTTAATATAGTGCCTTGTTCATCTTTGTGAATAAATCGTAAATTTCATGGAACATATGATAATGTGGAATATTTATTTATAGCTGCCAGCATATTTTCCAAAATTATGTCATTTGAACCATTTGTTGAGAAAGAATGTAACTTCATTGCAGAGAGACTACTAAAAAATTCTTCACATTAATCAGCATGCGTATAACTTGCTTTCAGTATTCCCTTATCTTTAACATACTTCTTATATCATTGATATATCTATGATTCATTCAGATTCAAAATAATGTATCAAAATTATCTGCTTATTGATTTAACACTTTAAAAAGTTTTAAAAGATAATTTTTATTTGGCATACATTAGAAATTATCTTGAGGATTCTTTAGGTCAATTATGTTGCCCAATTCAGAATTTCTTATGTCATGTTTGTCTAAGAAAGTCAGATTTACAGTTAAGGAAAATGTCTGCTTTTAAATTTTACATGCAGTTTGAATTAACCATTAAAAAAGACATTTTCCTTTCTTTCCTTTAATATTGTTTCTAATTTATTGAAATTCTATTAAATATTATGAATATAGAAGAAATAAAATTGTCCTGTATGAATAGTTTTCATAAGAATTGTATGTTTTTTAATCTTAACATGAAATAAAATTCTTAATTAGTTGAATTAATTTTTATATTTGATAATATTGCATATTTAATCTTATAAGAATAATGTAAGTCATTATTAAATAAAATTGGTACAATTTCAGTAAGAAATAAAACTTTTATTTCTTACTTTATTACTTACTTTCTACTTTATGTTTTAAATTAAGTTTTAATCATGAATTATTATATATAGCATCAAAATCATTTTTGAAAAATTGATAACATGAAGCCTATCCATCACATAATCATGATTTGTAATTTCTCCATTGCATAAACTTGAAAAATGTGTATCTTCATCCAACTTTTAAAATGCTCACTTGTTTTATGTAATAAACTAATTTATTTTATAAAAGTATTTGTAGCAAAATTGTTGCTTTATTCTTGTCTTCAAATGTTTGTAAATTCAGTTTTATCTTAAATTTCTTTCTTTTTACATAAGTAAGCAGTAGTAGTCGGCAAAAATGGAAAGCTGATTCAATTCATTTTGTAAGTTTTTAAAACCCTTTTAAGAATTCTGTTCTTAGCTTTAGAAGAACAAAGGTAACATATTTTGAAAGATTTGATAATTCTTATTCCTTTCAAAAATATCGAATAGATTAATCTGCTTCTGTGAAAATGATTTAAATCAAAGTAAATTATGTATATAGAGAGAGATGCATGCATGCATACATACATACATACATACGTAGATATGGATATAGATCTATAATAAATACAATAAGCTAAAGAAAAAGTTCGAAACTAATACCTATTTATGTGCTGTAAGCTGCAATAACCAGTGGTAATATTAATAAATTAAAACAGAAATTCAAATCCGATGCATATTCAACTTGTAATAAAGAGGTGGTAATAAATGAATTATTTCACAGAAGCAATGAACCATTATAAAAAAATAAGAAGTAGATAGTGGATTTCTTGGAACATAACCTGAGAAGTTATATGAACTAAACATATGCTAGACACATTTAAACAGCTTACATATTAGCATAATTAGTTATTCCCACACACACAAGGTCTAATAGCTTATAAAATCAACTGAAAGAGTAAAATATGAATGCTGAGGTGAAAAAATTAATAGAAATTAGATAATGGTGTCAGATGTAAAGCAGGAGTAAAATAAAAAATGTGAGATAGATTAAAATATGTAATATTAAAATGCAACAACACAACTAAATCAAATTTAATAGTAAAAACCTGTCTCTCTCAGGTACTGAAATAAGCTGGTATTTGGCCCCTTTCTCAGTTAAACAGTCAATAGGTAAATCTCACCTCTTTAAAATACTTCAAACTTAGTCTCTTAAAATAAAGACATTATATTAAAAAATGACGCACAGACAGAGTGCTATCACAGTTAGGATACGCCAGCTCACATTTTGCTTTTATCAGATAGTTCTGAGTGATTCTGCAGTGGCCAATTAGACGAGTTAACGAAACTTCCTCATTCCGATTTTTAGTACTCTCCCAACAATACACTTTAGATTTTACAATTCTCAATTTATTATTCAGCTGACCGTCCCGGAACTGTTGCCGTTCGCGACCTTTTTCTTGATGACCTTGCTGATATCACCATAAGGAACGAGCCGATTAGACAACTGACTGCAGACTCTGTTATCTTTTATCCTAGTGTGTCCGGGAACCCATCAGTAAATGATATAGTATTCATGGCTCTCTAAGTTCATATTTAGATTCAGCAATCAAAAACATGATTCTAGGCTATTTAATGCACTGTATGAGTCAGTGTATATTATAAACTTTTTATTGCAGAGTTTAGAAATATATGATAGGATTTAGTAAATAGCAATTAGCTCTGAAGTAAAAACTGAGCAAGGAGCATGCAGTCGTCTACCCGCCATATAGCTTTCGATCATGAACAATATACCAATATGACTTGCTGCTTTTGGCCCATTTGTAAATATAGGTGTATAGCTCTTGTATTTATGTCTATGCATGAGAAAAAATTGGTTATACACGAATTCATTGGTGTACCCTCCCATCAAAATTATAAAATATATCCCAAACCTGCATTTCTCCATTCTACCAAGGCGAGATTTCCAGACACTTTACTGTGTAGGTATCCACATCGGATGCGCACAACTTTTCAATCAGTGACCGAGTCCATGAAAAGAATGGGGGGCACAGAAGATGGCCGTGCTTTGAAGAAACGATCAAACTTATTATCTGGTAAAGTGATGTTAAGAAGGTGGTGATATTATTTTGAAATAGTAGCAAAGAGACAGTTTCTCATGTCTTAACTGTAGCGATGCTTCATAGCAATAAGATACAGACTTTGTATGAGATAATTTCTAAATGCTGTGGAGCATGTCCTAAAAGCCAGATGGTGAGCAGAATCAAGTTCCGACATGGCCGTGCTGAATTGTAAAGCACTGAACCCTAGTCCAATTTAGAACAAATTAGATCTTTGTAAATACGTAGCATAGGTAGGAGGTATTTGTCAAGACTTTAAGAATATTTAATGTTTAACATTTAAAACATTTCTTCCTCAAGTATAGTGCATGTCGAAGGAAAGTCAGTTTTCGATCGAATATGACTCCCAGGCATTTATTGACCACTTCAACAGGAATCAGTGATCCATGTATATGTCAGCTCAGACTCAGGATAGAGATCTCGCTTTCTGCAAAAGTATACGCAGACAGCCTTCTGACTTGTTCATAATTCCCCTAATTGCTATCTGCAAGTGTCTCTCTACATATCTCATATCCGCACGTAGACAACTGATCTGGATGTCATCAACATACATTGTATTCGAAATAGAAGATAGAAGTTCTTTCAGAATAGTGTTTACTTTTAGGCCGAACACAGTTACACTCAAAGCATTTAAAAAAAGAAAAAACACTAAGTGGAAAACCTATCCAATTTTGAAAGTGCATAAATACAAAAATTAAATGCAATCAAAGAACAATTTACATCTTCTTTAGAGGAGTTGACTTCAAGAGAAGTAAATGCATTAGCCTGTTCCTAAATTTATAATGTTTCAAATTTACTAAATTTAAAACTTCAATAAGGTCTGAAACAATGTATGTCTTCTTCAGTCCAACCTTTACAGGATAGAATAAGAAAGCACCTTGCCTACGTTCATGCAAAGCAAAATCCATCACGATCCAAAACTGTAAAATCAGTGTCAATGTAATCCACTTATTTAAATAAATGTAGTACAGGTCAGGTCAAAAACATAGGAAATTTGACCTAAGTTGAAATCACAGTGGACGGACTGGCCTGCAGGGAAGTTTTCGTGCGTTTCTCCCATGGGTAACATGAATACAGGCTATGTACCTTAAGTGTTTGTTTCTTTTACATTTTTTTTGCTATCTGTAGACATTTTTGAACTTTCTAATAAAAAATGTGCTGCAGAATTTTGACCTCTAAATTATTTTGAACGCCATTGCAGCTTTGGGGGCGGGGTGTCTGTCAAACTATGCCAGAATTTTACCACTTTTTCCTCATGATTCTCTGATACATGACTGATTATCTGGGTTTTTGCTCCCCCTCCCGGATTCATTATTACATGGAATGTCTGTCATTTCACTTTTTGTTGTGTTATCTAATTAATTTTCAAAATTGATGAACCAAGGACTTTTCTGTTGCTTCGTTAACTGTAGTTTCCTTTGAAATTTCATATTCTTTTCAATCTCAGAAGTTATATTTTAAAGTTAAGTATGTTCTTGCATAAAAAAAGTAAATATATTATTCCGACCTGCGGGTTTGTCGATTTCTTTCAAAAGAATCACTTCAGATAAGCAGGAAAATATTGACAATTTATTATAAAAATTCATGACACACAGCGCAATGAACAGCTGGATTTTCTCCTTAACGCACTAGAAATGTCACCATTTCCCAAAATCCCTCACAGATCATTCTAAATCTGAATTCAGCTAACTTTTTGAATCACTAAATCTCACTCCTTATTTATGTAGTGTAGTATGGGGTTTGGAAGAATCGGTCCGAGGACTTCAGAAATGTGTTTTCGAGATTCTTCCGAAAAGTTGGCGAAACTTTTCCAAATGTAGCCAACTTGGCAATAAAAGTTGTCGTTAAGAAACAAATTTTTCCATCTTGTGTTTTCATGATCTCGCAACATAGAAGTATTTGTGCAGCAAGCTTCAGTTCTACTGTCTATCCTGTACCTTGTCTATGTTTTCGACTTTCCCAAATCTCACCGAAGACCCAATAGCTACTAGCTTGTTACGCAGACGACACTGCAGTGGCAGTCAATCATGCTATCAAACAGCTCTAAAACTACTCAAGCAGCATTGAAGACTGGTGTACTAACTGGAAAGTGAGCATCAGTCTTGAGAGGTCAAATTCTGATCATCAAGCCCCCACGAAAGAAAGGGAAAGCTACTACATAACTTAAGCTTTTCGTCATAGCTATTCTGATAGACAGTAAAGCGAAATGCCTTAGTATCTTCATTAACAACAAACTCAATTGAATCAACCACACCTGTAAAAACTTCAGAAACGACTATGGCATATAAAACTTCCTCAATTTAGCAGTAATTTAAACCTTTCTCTCAAGAAAAAACTCCATAAAGCCATCATTGGTCCTATCTGTATCTACACTTCTGCGTGGAATACCATCAACGACAATAACCTAAATAAGATCCAAATACTTCAAAACAAATTCTAAGGATGATCATCGAAGTCCCCTACTTTGTTCGGAAAAAGAGCATCCAAAAAGACCTCAACACTGAAAACATCAAAGATTTCATTCTCAGGCAAAACGAAAACTTCATCTTTAAAGCAGTCATCTGCGAGAAAGTGAACTACACAGATGTCTTCTGCTACGAAATGCTTGAAGACTCCTACACCACCCACTTCTTCAAAAATAAATAGTCTCTAGGTCAGACACTTGAGGGTATGAGCCTTTTTCATTTCTTAATTCAGCTTCTGCCTCCTGAATTCAGCTTTCTCTCCGTACAGGAACATTTCAGATCTATTCACCTCTCCACTTTAAGTACCACATAGTACTGATTACCTAGATTCCTTTTGTGTGTAGTATTTGCTCAAGATTTTGCTTCTGTTTTTGTGTCTATTTAACCCTTAGAAAACCGAAATCTTCGCTACCTGTATGTTTAATATACCTAAACGCCCTTCCCCGTCCGGTTCATTTCCTCTGCTCTCCGTCTATTAACGCAAAAATAGGTGTGAAGATTTCAAACGAAATCATTTCTAATTCCTAACAAAGAAGCTTCCATTAGCCTTTTAGAACAAGCTGTCTGCAATAACCTCATGCAGTGCAATTGGGATAACTGCAACTGAATACCTTAGGGGGAGAAAGAAAACAAAATCGCAATCTCAGGCGGTTGTGGTCATTTGAATGAAAGGTTATCTCGCAAGTTTTGGAATTCAAAGGGTTATTCTAAGCATTTTAGTTTTTCTTTTTAATTATGCTGTCATTACCCCGTATGTTCTTTTTATGTTTGTACATATTGTATATATGCATTTTCTTAGTGTATCTTGCATTATATTTTCATTTTTGCAACTTCTGCATTTTTAAGATTTAATCGCTTACTTACTTCATTCGCATTTCACATCTATACTGCGCATTTGGATATGCAGGTTCCTGTCATCTTTTTCTCTCCCACACTTCATCGCAGTCTACTCCATACTTATCATTTGCTGTGGTCTGCATCACCGTTGTCCTTCTTTTTATGCTCATCCCGATCCAGCACAGTCATGCGCCTTTTTTTGACTTTATCTCATTGACCTTGCAAGAACCTTCTACTTGAGTGAACGCAAAGAATTTACTCACGTTTTAACGTATCGAAATTACTCACGACAATTCTACATAATCCTTTAAATATGGCTGGCGAAGTGTTTCCTTATTAAAAGTGAATAAGTTGAGGTATTCTAAATAGTGAAAATGAGTTTTCTGCTAGAATTTATGCGACGGTTGCAGCTTTTTGATCAGGGGTGGCGTAAGCGTCAGCCATTTTCTTAAGCGGTCCATGATAACTAAGATGTACTTGATTTCCTTAGTTGTACGACCTAATGATCCGAGAACATCAACAGGGGATCAAGTGACGGAAGATGAGGACATCTAGTGTTTAACATGGATAATCATGTTTTACCCGTTCCCATTCCCTATCCAGAGGCAGCACGTTCCTAGGCCGCAAAACGCGCATCAGGAGTTAAATTTATCCGTGGTACAAGGGCTTGATGTATGTTTTGTTCATATGATAGTTATTACTTTGAGGCTTTATGAAATAAACATTGCTTTGACGTAAACATACATATATATGCAATACAAAGTAACAATAATAAACTATATAATTATAATATATCAGCACCGAATCTTAGATTTTTCCGAGGCAAAAACATAAAAGTGCCGCCTTCGCCCATCCTCCTTTAAATTTCTGTAACAAGTTGTAATTTTTTTTTAAATAAACACACACACAAGTAGAGTTTGATATACTAAGAAATATTTTATATACCATTTTTTATTATAAAGGAAAGACATATATCGAGAGTTAGATGATTGTTATGAATTTTGCATTTAGTTATATATTTTAATAGAATTATAATTAAAATTGTTTTATTTCCTACTGCAATGCAGCGCATGACTTATTTTAAGAGAAAGCTATGCCAGAAAAGTAAAAATACAAGAACACGTGCATTTAACATTGAATAGCAGTTTATCTCCTCAGTTTATTTTTAGTTTAAATAAATGTAATTGACTGGTGTTAGCTGTAACCGTAATTCTACTCTTTTGCTTTCCGGAAATCTCGAGCAGCCGATTTAAACTGCTGTAAAAGTCGGAGAGAAACATCTCAGCTTAGTTTCCCTTTACCCCACCTATATTGTCCTCCCCGACGTAGCTCCAGTATTCATTCTAGCTCAAGCGCCTTCAGTACCCCTACCTGACGACAGCCGGATAAAAACATGCAAACTGCATGTTATTCTTGGCATATAACGGAACCTGGATCTCTGCTTAGTAGTTGTTTAAGCCAGCTACTGTTGTTTACTTTGCTGCTGTAATTTTGTGATCGGATTAGCTTTCTCAGCGCTTTGGATTGTGTTCTATTTAATTTTTGCGTTATATTTATTTCGTTCTGTGTTTTAGTAGTTTAAAATATAACTACTGTTTTAAAATGCTTGACATCGTGATATTGTACGAATATGTTTGAGGAATAATCCAACCTTTTTATTATATTTCTTGCGATTAGAATAAAATTTATTAACTTTTTATTGGACTTGTGCATTCAATCTATTACGAACCCGTACGCACGCAACACTTTTTGGTGTCAGAAGTGAGAATTGAATGCCAATAACACGAGCGATGGAAAAACAACTAAAAACACAGTTCGTGTCTGCTTTTGTTGCATTCCAAGAAAGGATGGAAGGGGCCGTCAACTCGGTTAAAGAAGAAATTAAAGGTGGTCAAGAAAAGATGGAAGCTGGTCAAGTATCTGTTGGAGAAAAAATGAAGGCTGTTCAAGAAAAGATTGAAGCAAGTCAAGAGGAAATGAAAAGAGAAATTACGTGCATAATAGAAAACAAATTCGAGGCTATGGAAGGCAGAATTGACGCGGTTTGAAGTAAAATTGGACATACTGAAGAAAGAGTTTCTTCTGTAAAAAGAACAAATAGAAGAGAGAGCTTCTGCTGTGGAACAACAAATTGATGACAGGGTTACTGCGGTTGCCAAAGAAGTCGCCTTTGAAGAAATTCGTAGCGACGAGAGGGAGCAGTACAGAGTTTTAAATTTTTACCGATGTCTGCCCGTCCCTCTCTGAAATTATCTACATGTGATGGGATGACTTCTTGGCAAGTATATAACACACAATTTTCTATAGTGGCAGAAGTGAATGGATGGGATTCCTAAGCTAAGGTCTGTCATCTCGCCGCTTCTTTGAGAGCAGACGCTTAGGATATTCTTCCAGAAAACCAGAGACTAGACGTTGAAGCTCTATCCGGCGCTTTAGAGCAGCGCTTTGGCGAGGAATGTTTAAAAGACTACAGTACGCTTCAATTAAAATCCTGTCAACAGAAGTTTACCGAAACACTCCAGGAGCTCGCCACGGATGTTGAAAGGCTGTCTCATCTAGCCTTTTCAGAAAGGCCGACAGAAACAAGGGAAATCCTGTCATGGAGTACTTCATCGACGGCATCCTGGATCCTGAAATACAGAAATGACTGCGAATGGCTGATGTCAAAGACTTAAAAAGTGCTCTGGTTTGCGCCATGAAATTCCGAAATTTTCACATGTTATAAAACAGACTTTTCGCATTAAAAAAATTTTAGAGGAAATTAATTGGATGATTTTTTACTTTTGTAAAAGATATGCAATGAAGCACAATGGGAAATGTTGGTTCTTCTTGGGAATCACTTCGAAACATCAGTTTCAAAGCAATAATCTCATTACATCACACTACTTTTATGACATTATTTATACTATATAATTTGTCATTGTTGCCAGTTGTTAGTTCAGCGTGAAATCGGAGGTATTTTCGAGTTAGCTTTTTCTTAACATGTGCTTTGCATTGCGTTATGTTTAACGTTCTTAGTAATTTGAAGGGTAACAACTGATTATACTTTGTGGTACTCTTAACATTTATACGAGTATTTCTGTGGAAAATTCCGGAACTTTGAAGTGTTTCTGTTGATAAATTTAATTAAACTATCATCGACCTGTGTGCAATGATAATCATTTACGAACCTGTACGCATGCAACAATATTATAATTAATTCATGTATTAAAATTGTTTTGGACGTGTTTTACAAAACAAGAACAGGTAAAGAAAAATTCTGCTTGCTTTTTATGATTTTTTTTTTGCAATCTTTCTGGCCAGATGAGGTTTTAAATAAGGGCTTGTAATTGATATTTATATTAACCAATCGAATAAATAGCACTAGGTTTTATTTACATATATTTACCTATTGAAATTCAAGAATAAAATTTTTAAGAAATTTGAAATGATTTAATGACTATTTAGACAGTTTGTATTCTTTAAACTGCGTTTTCTCAGTTTGCATTTTTTCGATAAATCCGTTTACTTAAAAGTCCTAAAACATATACAGGTACGGACTAAATTATTTAATATTTTTACTGCTTATTTAAAATTATATACTATAGAAATAAGGATGGGTTTTGCAAAATATTGAAAAGAAAAATTATTTGAAATGAAAATATGACTGAGATCATATTTTCATATCATAAGATTTAACATAAAAATGTGTTTTTATTTTTTTTTCAGAAACTAATGCATTAATTGCAAAATCGATTCTTGAAGTTATTAAGAACACTAATAAATACAAAGAAAAAATCTAAGAGGAGACACTAAAAATTGTAGGAGAAGAAAGACATTTTGATTGTTAAATTTTTATTCAAAAAATTTAAATAAAAAAAATTACTGGCTGAAAATTTTTTATTAAAAATTTGTTAAATTAATTAAAAAAACTATTTTTTATTAAAAATTAAAATAATTTTGCCTTACAAAACCATTTAATAATATTCATAAAAAGTAGATGAAAGTTCTTAAATAATAAAAATAAAATCATTCAAAAGGTACCCAGCCCTTTGTCACGTTGAAGCCGATATGCGCGTCTGAGCGCCTTAACTTTAGTTTTAATTTGAATGATATTTCTGGAATATCTAGCATCAGATAACCTTGTCTGTACTTGTTTATAAATATCCGTATCTTCTACAGTTCTATCTAATTTTTTTTTGGGGGGGATGCTATCACATTCGCAGAATCTATCAGCGCGATTCTTTCGCTGACAGTTCAAGCAGTCAGTTAGTTGCACGTCAGACATGTTGCTTACGAAAATTAAGTGAACCGCGCAATCACGAAGTACAGTATGGGAAATCTCCCCATTTGCCTTGCCTTAGACAGGTAGGAGCATTCTAGCAAATTCTACCTCCAATCCTGAGAAGCAGTTAATGCTTGTTCGCCATGTGAATGGGACACATTGGAAGAACCGGTTTTCTTCGCCGGTCCAATCTGCTCTTGTGAACGGGGCTATAGAATCGATACCGGTGATCATCCACCAATCGAGGAGCATCCAAAATGTTTACCTATTGCTAAAGAGGAAGAGGTAAGAACAGGTTTAGAGGACACGCAAGAAAGCGATATCATCGAGCCTTCAGCAAGTCCATGTGCATCTCCCATCGTTCTCGTCAGAAAGAAAGACGGTTCAACAAGATTTCGCGTTGACTATGGCCGGTTGAATGAGGTTACAAAGAAAGACAGCTGCGTTATTCCTAGAATTTACGATATTCTGGACGCTCTTTCTGGAAGCAAGTGGTTTTCGACACTTGATTAAAAGGGTAGGTATTGGCAGGCAGAAATACGTCCTGATGACCGAGAAAAGACAGCATTTACTACGGGACAAGGAATTTCGCAGTTCAATGTGGTGCCGTTTGGACTGTGTAATGCGCCAGCAACATTCGAATGCCTCATGGAGACAGTTTTGAAAGGTCTTTCCTAACAAGCCTGTCTGATATACCTGAATGATATCTTCATCCTCGGGAAGAGTTTCGAAGAACATCTAGAAAATCTTAAAAAGGTGCTTCAGAAAATGAAAGAAGCCAATCTAAATCTGAGTTCCGTTAAATGCAAATTATTCAGACAGGAAGTGACTTACCTCGGACATGTCATCTCTGCTCAAGGTGTGCGTACGATTCCTGAAAAGTGTGAGCACTTAAAGACTAGAGACGTCTCGAGAATGTCCACCAGCTGAGAAGCTTTCTAGGGCTTTGCACCTACTATAGCAAATTCGTGAAGGATATTTCTTCCATCGCAAGACCCTTTCACAAGATGAGAGAGTGCAAGCAAAAATTCGTGGGGACAAAAGCATGTGAGGATGCATTTAAGAACCTGAAAGAAGCTTTAATATCTGCTCCAATCCTGACGTATCCTTAGCTTGATGATCCTAGCAGATCATTTATTCTAGACACGGACGCGAGTAATGAAAGTGTCGTCGCTGTTTTGTCCCAAGAAACAGAGGGCCAAGAACTTGTAGTGGCTTACTAGGGCAAGTGTTGTGTAAACTTTAGAGGAATTACTGTGTCAACAGGAAAGAGTTGCTCGCTATAGTCAAAGCCATAGAACATTTCCATCATTATCTATAAGGCAGAAAATTCCTGCTCTGCACGGATCAGCCATCATTTGCCTAGCTTTTAAATTTCAGGAATCCTGAGGGTCAAATAGCCAGGTGAATGCAGAGACTGCAGGAATATGACATCACTATCCGTCATCGGAAGGGATCATCGCAAGGAAACGGTGACGCCTTGTCTAGAAGACCTTGCCCAGAAAACTGCTGATATTGTTCCAGGATCGAAGCTAAATGCCAGCGCCAGTTGCTTAATACGGCCGAACAACAAGTTACAACATCATCATGCACTGATCCAGACCCATGGAGTGACAAAGAACTCATGAAAGACCAGCTGGAAGACCGCGACATTAAACCCATAACTGATTTAATGGAGACCATAAACAGAAAACGTACCTGGCAGGATATTTCGAGCTATACTCCCACGATAAAACAACATTGGGCTCTCTGGGACTCACTCCATATTCGAAACGGTGTCTTATACCGGAAATTCGAAACGGAAGATGGCAGCTTCTACTCCCGAGATCCTGGATCCCGGACATCCTTAAAGAACTACTAGTTGAATACAAATAAGAAAGTAGATATTTACAAGCATAGGAATTTTGCATAATGTTAAGAAAATCAGGTTTGAGGTGAAATGAGCCGCTAATGGACGAATATCATGATCCTCAGCTAAGATCTGATTATTAAAAACATAACATTTATTCAGATCCTCACAAGCAGTTGATTTCTTGAAGAAGCTCAACTTGTTCAACTTCTTTAAATATTCCTCAATTGTCTCCAGTTTCAGATCACGAAGTAGTGCGCAAGTTAGTTACATAGTACAGTAGTTAGTTACATTGTAGTTCGTACTAATGCGCAAAAATTTATTTTGAATCAGTTGCAATTTTATTATATCCTCCTTTGAATTTAGCTTTTCGTGGCTGCCAATCGCTAAGATTTCTTGACCTTGTGACCCCACCTGCAAGCACAACGCTCTCACCGCCTACGTTCATTCCTAGCCTCGACTTCCATACTGCATGCTCATTTCTCTACTGCGTCGTCTGTGCCATTCTCACCGACTTTTCTTTATGCTTATCGTTAGGTTCTCTTTACACTGAAATGTTGTTTACATTGCTCTCTACGAACATTCTCTTTATACTGAAATGCTGTTTACATGTTCTGTATCAAACTAAAACTTTTCATAGTCTGGGATAGGGGTCCGGGCCAAGAACCCATTTCTCGTGCTTTTGGCCACCTAAGTATAGGCGTTACAGGCAGGGCCAGTCTGACTTTGTCAGTGCGGCCTGAATCCTCTTTTGTCCTCTCCCTTGTCTTATCTTTACAGTCGTAATAGGCTGTACCTAACTTTCAAGTCTTTGTTCCCTTGAAAGGATTCTTTGTATTTGATTATAAAGCTTCTTAAACGAAATTATTAAACCTAGCCTTAAAACTACGAACGCTATAGCAGAATTAGACAATATTCTAAATATGATCCAGCGCCACACTTGAATTTACCGCCCCCAAACGCTGCCGCCTAGAGCAGAGACCCCGGCTTGCCGCCTGTATCCGGGCGCGCTATAACAGACAAGACACCGACTTTAAAGAATCAAAAAGTTCGAAGTGCATAAAATTAAAGATAAAACATTTATTTACAACTAACAAAGAAGTTTAAATACGAAAAGCAAGTTACATAATGGCTAGCGGCAATCTTCCATTACTAAATCTAAAACGGAACTGCAACTTTTTTCAAACAAAGATTCTATTGCCAGATTCCTACAGTTGAATAAGTAAAGGATCGGAAATAGCATTTCTAACATCCTCCCACCTTTGTAAAGTGAGAGCTTTACAAACATTAACAAAATTAAATATCCAAAAAGTTTTAAATGTTCTTAAAGATCAAGTCTTTCTTTCGGTCGAATCACTCTCCCAGAGCGTGTTTGTATAGGATGTTTCTCCAATTCAACCTCGGAAAACTTTCTCTTTTCGAAATCTTGAGACCGCTGAATTAAAGGTTCCC